>JAPCYP010000504.1:12500-26387 GCA_035048595.1 Echinosophora koreensis | reverse complement strand
ATAATTATGTATTTACAAAATACCGTCTCAATTCATCCTATTTCATCAGATCCGGGATGTGATATGGTTCCGAGGGATGAACTGGACAGTTCCAATAAGATTTCATTCTTGAACAAAAATCCGATAGACTTATTGGTATTGGAGGGAGGGTCCCATTGGCGTGCATCCAGTAGGAATTGAACCTACGAATTCGCCAATTATGAGTTGGGCGCTTTAACCATTCAGCCATGGATGCTTAGCGGGGATCCTCGTACATGGTGAATAACCCCAAATTCCAATTGAAGTGAAATCTTTCGGATAAATCAATGCAATTTAGGAGGATTCGATGAAAGGACATCAATTCAAATCCTGGGTTTTCGAATTGAGAGAGATATTGAGAGAGATCAAGAATTCTCGCTATTTCTTAGATTCATGGACCCAATTCAATTCAGCGGGATCTTTCATTCACATTTTTTTCCATCAAGAGAGTTTCATAAAACTCTTGGACTCCCGAATTTGGAGTATCCTACTTTCACGCAATTCACAGGGTTCAACAAGCAATCGATATTTCACGATCAAGGATGTAGTACTCTTTGTAGTAGTGGTTCTTATATATCGTATTAACAATCGAAAGATGGTCGAAAGAAAAAATCTCTATTTGACAGGGCTTCTTCCTATACCTATGAATTCCATTGGACCCAGAAATGATACATTGGAAGAATCTTTTGAGTCTTCCAATATCAATAGGTTGATTGTTCCGCTCCTGTATCTTCCAAAAGGAAAAAAGATCTCTGAGAGCTCTTTCCTGGATCCGAAAGAGAGTACTCGGGTTCTCCCAATAACTAAAAAGTGTATCATGCCTGAATCTAACTGGGGTTCGCGGTGGTGGAGGAACTGGATCGGAAAAAAGAGGGATTCTAGTTGTAAGATATCTAATGAAACCGTCGCTGGAATTGAGATCTCATTCAAAGAGAAAGATATCAAATATCTGGAGTTTCTTTTTGTATATTATATGGATATGGATGATCCGATCCGCAAGGACCATGATTGGGAATTGTTTGATCGTCTTTTCTTTCACGAGGTAAGAGGCGAGGAACATAATTTCAACTTTTATTCGGACCAGCTATTCGAAATCTTAGTGAAAGACTGGAATTTATTTATCTCAATGTTTGCTTTTCGTCGAAAAAATACGCCAGTTGAGAGTCGGAGGTTTTCTTCAAACAACAAGGGGCATGGTGTCAACTATTCAATCAAATGAATATTGATGCATGTGTTCCCATCTCTTCTTGAGAACACAAGCGGGCGTATTTCTTTGCCAAATTGTGCCTCGACATATTCTCAGTTATGATTGGCAATTCCGTCACAAGTATCTCTTCGTTAGTTTTAGTTGGTGGGAAGGAATCCGCACGAATCGGATTGTTTTATAGGACTATATCGATGAGAGAATTGGTATTGTGAGTTAGACAAATGTGTGGTTGGTAATACAAAGATCGGCGTTTTTTTTAGCAATGTACGGAATGTATTCATCAAATATCTAATATGATTTCCCACACGAGATCTAGTTTCATTCAAGTAACGGAGTTCTAGCCACCTAATTGAAGGATCTTCTGATCAATCCAAGGGATCATTTCGATTCCATTAGGAATGAGGATTCGGAATATCACACATTGATCAATCAAAGAGAGATTCAACAACTAAAGAAAGATCGATTCTTTGTTGGTATCCTTCCTTTCTTCAAACGGAACGAACAGAGATAGAATCAGAACGAACAGAGATAGAATCAGAGCGATTCCCTAATGCCTTTCTGGATATTCCTCAATGTGCCGACTATTCATGGAACGTGAGAAGCAGATGATTATTCATCTGCTTCCGGAAGAAATCGAAGAATTTCTAGGGAATCCTACAAGAGCCAATCGTTCTCTTTTTTCTCTGACAGATGGTCAGAACTTCATCTGGTGTTCGAATCCTACTGAGAGGTCCACTAGAGATCAGAAATGTTGAAGAAAGAACAAGATGTTTCTTTTGTTCTTTCCAGGCCGATCGGAAAATAAAGATAAAGAAATAGTTAATATATTCAAGATAATTATGTATTTACAAAATACCGTCTCAATTCATCCTATTTCATCAGATCCGGGATGTGATATGGTTCCGAGGGATGAACTGGACAGTTCCAATAAGATTTCATTCTTGAACAAAAATCCATTTTTTGGTTTATTTCATCTATTCCATGACCGGAACATGGGGGGATACACGTTACACCACGATTTTGAATCAGAAGAGAGATTTCAAGAAATGGCAGATCTATTCACTCTATCAATAACCGAGCCGAATCTGGTGTTATCATAAGGGATTTGCCTTTTCTATTGATTCCTCCGGATTGGATCAAAAACTATTCTTGAATGAGGTATTCAACTCCAGGGATGAATCGAAAAATAAATCTTTATTGGTTCTACCTCCTCTTTGTTATGAAGAGAATGAATCTTTTTTATCAAAGGATCATAAAAAAATGGGTCCGGACCTCTTGCGGGAATGATTTGGAAGATCCAAACCAAAAATAGTGGTATTTGCTAGCAACAACATAATGGAGGCAGTCAATCAATATAGATTGATCCGAAATCTGATTCAAATCCAATATAGCACCTATGGGTACACTAAGAAATGTATTGAATCGATTCGATCGCAACTTCGAATATGGAATTCAAAGGTATCAAATAGGAAATGATACTCGGAATCATAGAACTATAATGAAATACACGATCAACCCAATATTTATCAAATTTGAAAAAAGAGTCAGAAGAAATGGTTCGATCCTCTTATTTTGATTTCTCGAACTGAGAGATCCATGAATCGGGATCCTAATGCATATAGATACAAATGGTCTAATGGGAGCAAGAATTTCCAGGAACATTTGGAACATTTCATTTTGAGCAGAATAGCCGTTTTCAAGTAGTGTTCGATCGATTACGTATTAATCAATATTCGATTGATTGGTCTGAGGTTATCGACAAAAAGATTTTGTCTAAGGTACACTTTGTTTCTTTTTGTCCAAGTTACTTCTTTTTTTGTCCAAGTTTTTTCTCTTTTTGTCTAACTCACTTCCTTTTTTCTTTGTGAGTTTCGGGAGTATCCCCATTCATAGGTCCGAGATCCACATCTATGAATTGAAAGGTCCGAATGATCCACTCTGTAATCAGTTGTTAGAATCAATAGGTCCTTTCAAATCGTTCATTTGAAAAAATGGAAACCCTTCTTATTGGATGACCATGATATTTCCCAAAAATCGAAATTCTTGATCAATGGAGGAAACAATATCACCATTTTCTGTTCAATAAGATACCAAAGTGGATGATTGACTCATTCCATACTAGAAAGAATCGCAGGAAATCTTTTGATAACACGGATTCCTATTTCTCAATGATATCTCACGATCAAGACAATTGGCTGAATCCCGTGAAACCATTTCATAGAAGTTCATTGATATCCTCTTTTTATAAAGCAAATCGACTTCGATTCTTGAATAATCGATATCACTTCTTCTGCTTCTATTGTAACAAAAGATTCCCTTTTTATGTGGAAAAGGCCTGTATCAATAATTATGATTTTACGTATGGACAATTCCTCAATATCTTGTTCATTCGCAACAAAATATTTTCTTTGTGCGGCGGTAAAAAAAAACATGCTTTTTTTGGAAGAGAGATACTATTTCACCAAATCGAGTCACAGGTATCTAACATATGATACCTAACGATTTTCCGCAAAGTGGTGACGAAGGGTAATAACTTATACCAAATCTTTCCATTTTCCCAATTCGACCCGATGATCCATTCGTTCGTAGAGCTATTTACTCGATCGCAAGACATTTCTGGAACACCTCTAACAGAGGGACAAATAGTCAATTTTGACAGAACTTATTGTCAACCTCTTTCAGATATGAATCTACCTGATTCAGAAGGGAAGAACTTGCATCAGTATCTCAATTTCAATTCAAACATGGGTTTGATTCACACTCCATGTTCTGAGAAATATTTACCATCCGAAAAGAGGAAAAAACAGAGTCCTTGTCTAAAAAAATGCCTTGAGAAAGGGCAGATGTATAGAACCTTTCAACGAGATAGTGCTTTTTCAACTCTCTCCAAATGGAATCTATTCCAAACATATATTACCATGGTTCCTTACTTCGACAGGGTACAAATATCTAAATCTCATATTTTTAGATACTTTTTCAGACCTATTGCCGGATACTAAGTAGCAGCCACAAATTTGTATCCATTTTTCATGATATTATGCATAGATCAGATATATCATTGGCGAATTCTTCAGAAAAAAATTGTGTCTTCCACAATGGAATCTGATAAGTGAGATTTCAAGTAAGTGTTTCCATAATCTTCTTCTGTCCGAAGAAATTATTCATCGAAATAATGAGTCACCATTGATATCGACACATCTGAGATCGCTAAATGTTCGGGAGTTTCCTCTATTCAATCCTTTTCCTTCTTCTTGTTGCTGGATATCTCGTTCGTACACATCTTCTCTTTGTTTCTCGAGCCTATAATGAGTTACAGACAGAGTTCGAAAAGGTCAAATCTTTGATGATTCCATCATACATGATTGAGTTGCGAAAACTTCTGGATAGGTATCCTACATCTGAACTGAATTCTTTCTGGTTAAAGAATCTCTTTCTAGTTGCTCTGGAACAATTAGGAGATTCTCTAGAAGAAATATGGGGTTCTGCTTCTGGCGGCAACATGCTATGGGGTGGTGGTCCCGCTTGTGGGGTCAAATCAATACGTTCTAAGAAGAAATATTGGAATCTCATCGATCTCATAAGTATCATACCAAATCCCATCAATCGAATCGCTTTTTCGAGAAATATGAGACATCTAAGTCATACAAGTAAAGCGATCTATTCATTGATAAGAAAAGAAAAAACGTGAATGGTGATTGGATTGATGATTAAAATAGAATCCTGGGTCTCGAACAGTGATTCGATTGATGATAAAGAAAGAGAATTCTTGGTTCAGTTCTCTACCTTAACGACAGAAAAAGGATTGATCAAATTCTATTGAGTCTGACTCATAGTGATCATTTATCAAAGAATAACTCTGGTATCAAATGATTGAACAACCGGGAGCAATTTACTTACGATACTTAGTTGACATTCATAAAAAGTATCTAATGAATTATGAGTTCAATACATCCTGTTTAGCAGAAAGACGGATATTCCTTGCTCATTATCAGACAATCACTTATTCACAAACCCCGTGTGGAGCTAATAGTTTTCATTTCCCATCTCATGGGAAACCCTTTTCGCTCCGCTTAGCCCTACCCCCCCCTAGGGGTATTTTAGTGATAGGTTCTATAGGAACTGGACGATCCTATTTGGTCAAATACCTAGCGACAAAACTCCTATCTTCCTTTCATTACAGTATTTCTGAACAAGTTCCTGGATAACAAGCCCAAGGGTTTTCTTATTGATGATATTGACGATAGTGACGATAGTGATGATAGTGACGATATCGACCGTGACCTTGATACGGAGCTGGAGCTTCTTAACTATGATAAATGCGCTAACTATGGATATGATGCCGAAAATAGACCGATTTTATATCCCCCTTCAATTCGAATTAGCAAAGCAATGTCTCCTTGCATAATATGGATTCCAAACATTCATGATCGGATGTGAATGAGTCGAATTACTTATCCCTCGGTCTATTAGTGAACTATCTCTCCAGGGATTATGAAAGATGTTCTACTAGAAATATTCTTGTTATTGCTTCGACTCATATTCCCCAAAAAGTAGATCCCGCTCTAATAGCTCCGAATAAATTAAATACATGCATTAAGATACGAAGGCTTCTTATTCCACAACAACAAAAGCACTTTTTCACTCTTTCATATACTAGGGGATTTCACTTGGAAAAGAGATGTTCCATTACTAATGGATTCGGGTCCATAACTATGGGTTCCAGATGTACGAGATCTTGTAGCACTTACCAATGAGGCCCTATCGATTAGTATTATTACAAAAGAAATCCATTATAGACACTAATCTAATTAGAATCTGCTCTTCATAAGACAAACTTGGGATTTGCGATCCCAGGTAAGATCGGTTCAGGATCATGGGATCCTTTTCTATCAGATAGGGAGGGCTGTTTCACAAAATGTACTTCTAAGTAATTGCTCCATAGATCCTATATCTATCTATATGAAGAAGAAATCATGTAACGAGGGGGATTCTTATTATGTACAAATGGTATTTCGAACTTGGAACGAGCATGAAGAAATTAACGATACTTCTTTATCTTTGAGGTTGTTCTGCCGGATCGGTCGCTCAAGACCTTTGGTCTCTATCTGGACCTGAAGAAAAAAATGGGATCACTTCCTTATGGACTCGTTGAGAATGATTCTGATCTAGGTTCATGGCCTATTAGAAGTAGAGGGCGCTCTGGTGGGATCCTCGCGGACAGAAAAAGATTGCAGTCAGTTTGATAATGATCGAGTGACATTGCTTCTTCGGCCCGAACCAAGGAATCCCTTAAATATGATTCAAAATGGATCTTGTTCTATCGTTGATCAGAGATTTCTCTATGAAAAATATGAATCGGAAGTTTGAAGAAGGGGAAGGAGTTATCGACCCGCAACAGATAGAGGAGGATTTATTCAATCACATAGTTTGGGCTCCTCGAATATGGCGCCCTTGGGGCTTTCTATTTTGATTGTATCGAAAGGCCCAATGAATTGGGATTTCCCTATTGGGCCAGGTCATTTCGGGGCAAGCGGATCATTTATGATGAAGAGGATGAGCTTCAAGAGAATGATTCGGAGTTCTTGCAGGGTAGAACCATGCAGTACCAGACACGAGATAGATCTTCCAAAGAACAGGTTTTTTTCGAATAAGCCAATTCATTTGGGACCCTGCGGATCCACTCTTTTTCCTATTCAAAGATCAGCTTTTTGTTCTCTGTGTTTTCACATCGAGAATTCTTTGCAGATGAAGAGATTCAGGGGGGGCTTCTTACTTTCCAAACAGATCTTCCTACATCTTATATATAAACGCTGGTTTATCTAAGAATACGCAAGAAAAGCATTTCGAATTGTTGATTCATCGCCAGAGATGGCTTAGAACCAATAGTTCATTATCTAATGGATTTTTCCGTTCTAATACTCTATCCGAGAGTTATCAATATTTATCAAATCTGTTCCTATCTAACGGAACGCTATTGGATCAAATGACAAAGACATTGTTAAGAAAAAGATGGCTTTTCCCGGAATGAAATGGTTGTTACTATCTGCTCCAATAACGAATCATTGGTTTAAACTGAATAACGAAATAAAATAGATAGACCTTTGCTTTCTCTTCGTCTCAAGTCGATGGATCTTCTTCAATGAAAGATCCCCTATATCGATAATACACATTCCAGTTGACCGAGCCTAATTCTAATTGTTTTGTTCCGAAGACAAAGATATCCACGGGGCGGTTGTCCTATTCAGATATTCGACGACCAAGAAGTACTGAATTCTCTTTCTTTTCGGGATAGGCCCTGAAAGGGGAAGGATAGGTGGAATGCCAACAGAGCGTCTATTATTTGAATTCACCCGACGCCGCAGAGTACAGTACCCATTGGGGGAACGTCCGGTGCCAAAGTCATTGAATGGGTAAGTCGCCAATCCCTAAAACGGACTATGTAATGTACTTTATCCGCTGGGTTACGTACGGGTGGGCATTTTACCAGAGGTTTCTATTGTATCAATCTACCCCTGTGTGATTCCTGTTGAAGCATATACTCGGGGGGGGGGGGGGGGGGGGGGTCCAGGGCGGACGATTTCAAAACGGACTCCCCATTCATTAGATAGAGAAGATCACCAAGATTTCGTGATCCGCTGCCGAACTTATTCCAATTCAATAAGAGATCTCAATATTATGCCTTGAAGAGGACTCGAACCTCCACGCTCTTTAGCACGAGATTTTGAGTCTCGCGTGTCTACCATTTCACCACCAAGGCATCTTGAAAGTGAATCGTATTCCATGAATATGATATCTATCTAGTGCGATGTATGGAATATATGACAAAGGTGGAATGTTAGAGTATTTTTATTGATCGGTCATGTCATATAGGCCCGAGTCGGACATCCAATTGGTTCGACTTGAATTATCCGGAGGATACCTTATATATATATATATAAGGTATCCTCCGGATAATTCAAGTCGAACCAATTGGATGTCCGACTCGGGCCTATATGACATGACCGATCAATAAAAATACTCTAACATTCCACCTTTGTCATATATTCCATACATCGCACTAGATAGATATCATATTCATGGAATACGATTCACTTTCAAGATGCCTTGGTGGTGAAATGGTAGACACGCGAGACTCAAAATCTCGTGCTAAAGAGCGTGGAGGTTCGAGTCCTCTTCAAGGCATAATATTGAGATCTCTTATTGAATTGGAATAAGTTCGGCAGCGGATCACGAAATCTTGGTGATCTTCTCTATCTAATGAATGGGGAGTCCGTTTTGAAATCGTCCGCCCTGGACCCCCCCCCCCCCCCCCCCGAGTATATGCTTCAACAGGAATCACACAGGGGTAGATTGATACAATAGAAACCTCTGGTAAAATGCCCACCCGTACGTAACCCAGCGGATAAAGTACATTACATAGTCCGTTTTAGGGATTGGCGACTTACCCATTCAATGACTTTGGCACCGGACGTTCCCCCAATGGGTACTGTACTCTCGGGTCGGGTGAATTCAATAATAGACGCCTGTTGGCATTCCAACCTTCCTTCCCCTTTCAGGGCCTATCCGAAAAGAAAGAGAATTCAGTACTTCTTGGTCGTGAATATCTGAATAGGACAAACCGCCCCGTGGATATCTTTGCTTCGGAACAAAACAATTAGAATTAGGCTCGGTCAACTGGAATGTGTATTATCGATATAGGGGATCTTTCAATTGAGAAGATCCATCGACTTGAGACGAAGAGAAAGCAAGGTCTATCTATTTTATTTCGTTATTCAGTTAAACCAATGATTCGTTATTGGAGCAGATAGTAACAACCATTTCATCCGGGAAAAGCCATCTTTTTCTTAACAATGTCTTTGTCATTTGATCCAATAGCGTTCCGTTAGATAGGAACAGATTTGATAAATATTGATAACTCTCGGATAGAGTATTAGAACGGAAAAATCCATTAGATAATGAACTATTGGTTCTAAGCCATCTCTGGCGATGAATCAACAATTCGAAATGCTTTTCTTGCGTATTCTTGATAAACCAGCGTTTATATATAGATGTAGGAAGATCTGTTTGGAAAGTAAGAAGCCCCCCTGACATCTCTTCATCTGCAAAGAATTCTCGATGTGAAAACACAGAGACAAAAAGCTGATCTTTGAATAGGAAAAAGAGTGGATCCGCAGGGTCCCAAATGAATTGGCTTATTCGAAAAAAACCTTGTTCTTTGGAAGATCTATCTCGTGTCTGGTACTGCATGGTTCTACCCTGCAAGAACTCCGAATCATTCTCTTGAAGCTCATCCTCTTCATCATAAATGATCCGCTTGCCCCGAAATGACCTGGCCCAATAGGGAAATCCCAATTCATTGGGCCTTTCGATACAATCAAATAGAAAGCCCCAAGGGCGCCATATTCTAGGAGCCCAAACTATGTGATTGAATAAATCCTCCTCTATCTGTTGCGGGTCGATAACTCCTTCCCCTTCTTCAAACTCCGATTCATATTTTTCATAGAGAAATCTCTGATCAACGATAGAACAAGATCCATTTTGAATCATATTTAAGGGATTCCTTGGTTCGGGCCGAAGAAGCAATGTCACTCGATCATTATCAAACTGACTGCAATCTTTTTCTGTCCGCGAGGATCCCACCAGAGCGCCCTCTACTTCTAATAGGCCATGAACTAGATCAGAATCATTCTCAACGAGTCCATAAGAAGTGATCCCATTTTTTTCTTCAGGTCCAGATAGAGACCAAAGGTCTTGAGCGACCGATCCGGCAGAACAACTCAAAAGATAAAGAAGTATCGTTAATTTCTTCATGCTCGTTCCAAGTTCGAAATACCATTTGTACAAATAAGAATCCCCCTCGTTACATGATTTCTTCTTCATATAGATAGATATAGGATCTATGGAGCAATTACTTAGAAGTACATTTTGTGAAACAGCCCTCCCTATCTGATAGAAAAGGATCCCATGATCCTGAACCGATCTTACCTGGGATCGCAAATCCCAAGTTTGTCTATGAAGAGCAGATCTAATTAGATTAGTGTCTATAATGGATTTCTTTTGTATAATACTAATCGATAGGGCCTCATTGGTAAGTGCTACAAGATCTCGTACATTGGAACCCATAGTTATGGACCCGAATCCATTAGTATGGAACATCTTCTTTTCCAAGTGAAATCCCCTAGTATATGAAAGAGTGAAAAAGTGCTTTTGTTGTTGTGGAATAAGAAGCCTTCGTATCTTAATGCATGTATTTAATTTATTCGGAGCTATTAGAGCGGGATCTACTTTTTGGGGAATATGAGTCGAAGCAATAACAAGAATATTTCTAGTAGAACATCTTTCATAATCCCTGGAGAGATAGTTCACTAATAGACCGAGGGATAAGTAATTCGACTCATTCACATCCAGATCATGAATGTTTGGAATCCATATTATGCAAGGAGACATTGCTTTTGCTAATTCGAATTGAAGGGGGATATAAAATCGGTCTATTTTCGGCATCATATCCATAGTTAGCGCATTTATCATAGTTAGAAGCTCCAGCTCCGTATCAAGGTCACGGTCGATATCGTCACTATCATCACTATCGTCACTATCGTCAATATCATCAATAAGAAAACCCTTGGGCTTGTTATCCAGGAACTTGTTCAGAAATACTGTAATGAAAGGAAGATAGGAGTTTGTCGCTAGGTATTTGACCAAATAGGATCGTCCAGTTCCTATAGAACCTATCACTAAAATACCCCTAGGGGGGGGTAGGGCTAAGCGGAGCGAAAAGGGTTTCCCATGAGATGGGAAATGAAAACTATTAGCTCCACACGGGGTTTGTGAATAAGTGATTGTCTGATAATGAGCAAGGAATATCCGTCTTTCTGCTAAACAGGATGTATTGAACTCATAATTCATTAGATACTTTTTATGAATGTCAACTAAGTATCGTAAGTAAATTGCTCCCGGTTGTTCAATCATTTGATAACCAGAGTTATTCTTTGATAAATGATCACTATGAGTCAGACTCAATAGAATTTGATCAATCCTTTTTTCTGTCGTTAAGGTAGAGAACTGAACCAAGAATTCTCTTTCTTTATCATCAATCGAATCACTGTTCGAGACCCAGGATTCTATTTTATCATCAATCCAATCACCATTCACGTTTTTTCTTTTTCTTATCAAGGAATAGATCGCTTTACTTGTATGACTTAGATGTCTCATATTTCTCGAAAAAGCGATTCGATTGATGGGATTTGGTATGATACTTATGAGATCGATGAGATTCCAATATTTCTTCTTAGAACGTATTGATTTGACCCCACAAGCGGGACCACCACCCCATAGCATGTTGCCGCCAGAAGCAGAACCCCATATTTCTTCTAGAGAATCTCCTAATTGTTCCAGAGCAACTAGAAAGAGATTCTTTAACCAGAAAGAATTCAGTTCAGATGTAGGATACCTATCCAGAAGTTTTCGCAACTCAATCATGTATGATGGAATCATCAAAGATTTGACCTTTTCGAACTCTGTCTGTAACTCATTATAGGCTCGAGAAACAAAGACGAAGATGTGTACGAACGAGATATCCAGCAACAAGAAGAAGGAAGGATGAATAGAGGAACTCCCCGAACATTTAGCGATCTCAGATGTGTCGATATCAATGGTGCTCATTATTTCGATGATAATTTCTTCGGACAGAAGAAGATTATGGAACACTTACTTGAAATCTCACTTTCAGATTCCATTGTGGAAGACACAATTTTTTCTGAAGAATTCGCCATGATATATCTGATCTATGCATAATATCATGAAAAATGGATACAAATTTGTGGCTGCTACTTAGTATCGGCAATAGGTCTGAAAAAGTATCTAAAAATATGAGATTTAGATATTTGTACCCTGTCGAAGTAAGGAACCATGGTATATATGTTTGGAATAGATTCCATTTGGAGAGAGTTGAAAAAGCACTATCTCGTTGAAAGGTTCTATACATCTGCCCTTTCTCAAGGCATTTTTTAGACAAGGACTCTGTTTTTTTCCTCTTTCGGATGGTAAATATTTCTCAGAACATGGAGTGTGAATCAAACCCATGTTTGAATTAAATTGAGATACTGATGCAAGTTCTTCCCTTCTGAATCAGGTAGATTCATATCTGAAAGAGGTTGACAATAAGTTCTGTCAAAATGACTATTTGTCCCTCTGTTAGAGGTTTCCAGAAATGTCTGCGATCGAGTAAATAGCTCTACGAACGAATGGATCATCGGGTCGAATTGGAAAATGGAAAGATTTGTATAAGTTATAACCCTTCGTCACCACTTTGCGGAAAATCGTTAGGTATCAATATGTTAGATACCTGTGACTCGATTGGTGAAATAGTATCTCTCTCCAAAAAAGCATGTTTTTTTTTACCGCCGCACAAAGAAATATTTGTTGCGAATGAACAAGATATTGAGGAATTGTCCATACGTAAAATCATAATTATTGATACAGGCCTTTTCCACATAAAAGGGAATCTTTTGTTACAATAGAAGCAGAAGAAGTGATATCGATTATTCAAGAATCGAAGTCGATTTGCTTTATAAAAAGAGGATATCAATGAACTTCTATGAAATGGTTTCACGGGATTCAGCCAATTGTCTTGATCGTGAGATATCATTGAGAAATAGGAATCCGTGTTATCAAAAGATTTCCTGCGATTCTTTCTAGTATGGAATGAGTCAATCATCCACTTTGGTATCTTATTGAACAAAAATGGTGATATTGTTCCTCCATTGATCAAGAATTTCGATTTTTGGGAAATATCATGGTCATCCAATAAGAAGGGTTTCCATTTTTTCAAATGAACGATTTGAAGACCTATTGATTCTAACAACTGATTACAGAGTGGATCATTCGGACCTTTCAATTCATAGATGTGGATCTCGGACCTATGAATGGGGATACTCCCGAAACTCACAAAGAAAAAAGGAAGTGAGTTAGACAAAAAAGAAAAAAACTTGGACAAAAAAAGAAGTAACTTGGACAAAAAGAAACAAAGTGACTTAGACAAATCTTTTTTGTCGATAACCTCAGACCAATCAATCGAATATTGATTAATACGTAATCGATCGAACACTACTGAAAACGGCTATTCTGCTCAGAAATGAAATGTTCCAAATGTTCCTGGAAATTCTTGCTCCATTAGACCATTTGTATCTATATGCATTAGGATCCCGATTCATGGATCTCTCAGTTCGAGAAATCAAAATAAGAGGATCGAACCATTTCTTCTGACTCTTTTTCAAATTTGATAAATATTGGTTGATCGTGTATTTCATTATAGTTCTATGATTCCGAGTATCATTTCCTATTTGATACCTTGAATTCCATATTCGAAGTTGCGATCGAATCGATTCAATACATTTCTTATGTACCCATAGGTGCTATATTGGATTTGAATCAGATTTCGGATCAATCTATATTGATTGACTGCCTCCATTATGTTGTTGCTAGCAAATACCACTATTTTTGGTTTTGGATCTTCCAAATCATTCCCGCAAGAGGTCCGGACCCATTTTTTTATGATCCTTTGATAAAAAGATTCATTCTCTTCATAACAAAGAGGAGGTAAACAATAAAGATTTATTTTTCGATTCATCCCTGGAGTTGAATACCTCATTCAAGAATAGTTT
>JAPCYP010000504.1:0-2500 GCA_035048595.1 Echinosophora koreensis | reverse complement strand
TAGATTAGATCCTGAAATCTGATTCCAAATCAATGATAGCACCTAATGTGTACACTAAGAAAAAATGTGTATGAATCCCTCCCGATTCGATCGCAACTTGCCCGGAATATATGGGAATTCAAAGGTAATACGGTAAATAGGAATATTGATACTCGGAGAATCCATAGAACTATAATGAAATACACGGATCACAAACCAATATTTATCAAATTTTGGAAAAGAAGTACAGACGAACTGGTTCGATCCTCTTATTTTGATTTTCTCGAACTGAGAAGATCCATAGAACATCCGGGATCCTAATGCATATAGATACAAAATGGGTTCTAATGGGAGCAAAGAATTTTCCAGGAACATTTTGAACATTTCATTTTTCTGAGCAGATATAGCCGTTTTTAAGTAGTAGTGTTCGAAGCGAATTACGTAATTAATCAATATTCCGATTGATTGGTCTGAGGTTTATCGACAAAAAAGATTTGTCTAAGTCACTTTGTTTCTTTTGTCCAAGTTACTTCTTTTTTTGTCCAAGTTTTTCTCTTTTTGTCTAACTCAACTTCCTTTTTTTTCTTTGTGAGGTTTCGGGAGTATCCCCATTCATAGGTCCGAGATTCCACATCTATGAAATTGAAAGGTCCGAATGATCCACTCTGTAAGTCAGTTGTTAGAATCAATGTGTCTTGCCAAATCGTTCATTTGAAATAAATTGAAACCGCTTCTTATTGGGATGACCATGATATTTCTCAAAAATCCGAATTCTTGATCAGTATGGTTAGGGAAGCAATATCACCATTTTTGTTCATTAAGATCCAAAGTGGTATGATTGACTCATTCCATACTGTTAGATGTAAAGTAATCGCAGAAATCTTTGATAACACGGATTCCTATTTCATCACTGTATCTCTCACGATCATATCCAATTGGCTGAAATCGCCGTGATCAGGCCTATTTGACAATAGAAGTTCATTGATAATCCTCTTTTTATAAAGCAAATCGACTATCGATTCTTGAATAATCGATATCACTTCTTCTGCTTCTATTGTAACAAAAGATTCCCTTTTTATGTGGAAAAGGCCTGTATCAATAATTATGATTTTACGTATGGACAATTCCTCAATATCTTGTTCATTCGCAACAAAATATTTTCTTTGTGCGGCGGTAAAAAAAAACATGCTTTTTTGGAGAGAGATACTATTTCACCAATCGAGTCACAGGTATCTAACATATTGATACCTAACGATTTTCCGCAAAGTGGTGACGAAGGGTATAACTTATACAAATCTTTCCATTTTCCAATTCGACCCGATGATCCATTCGTTCGTAGAGCTATTTACTCGATCGCAGACATTTCTGGAACACCTCTAACAGAGGGACAAATAGTCAATTTTGACAGAACTTATTGTCAACCTCTTTCAGATATGAATCTACCTGATTCAGAAGGGAAGAACTTGCATCAGTATCTCAATTTCAATTCAAACATGGGTTTGATTCACACTCCATGTTCTGAGAAATATTTACCATCCGAAAAGAGGAAAAAACAGAGTCCTTGTCTAAAAAAATGCCTTGAGAAAGGGCAGATGTATAGAACCTTTCAACGAGATAGTGCTTTTTCAACTCTCTCCAAATGGAATCTATTCCAAACATATATACCATGGTTCCTTACTTCGACAGGGTACAAATATCTAAATCTCATATTTTTAGATACTTTTTCAGACCTATTGCCGATACTAAGTAGCAGCCACAAATTTGTATCCATTTTTCATGATATTATGCATAGATCAGATATATCATGGCGAATTCTTCAGAAAAAATTGTGTCTTCCACAATGGAATCTGATAAGTGAGATTTCAAGTAAGTGTTTCCATAATCTTCTTCTGTCCGAAGAAATTATTCATCGAAATAATGAGTCACCATTGATATCGACACATCTGAGATCGCTAAATGTTCGGGAGTTCCTCTATTCAATCCTTTTCCTTCTTCTTGTTGCTGGATATCTCGTTCGTACACATCTTCTCTTTGTTTCTCGAGCCTATAATGAGTTACAGACAGAGTTCGAAAAGGTCAAATCTTTGATGATTCCATCATACATGATTGAGTTGCGAAAACTTCTGGATAGGTATCCTACATCTGAACTGAATTCTTTCTGGTTAAAGAATCTCTTTCTAGTTGCTCTGGAACAATTAGGAGATTCTCTAGAAGAAATATGGGGTTCTGCTTCTGGCGGCAACATGCTATGGGGTGGTGGTCCCGCTTGTGGGGTCAAATCAATACGTTCTAAGAAGAAATATTGGAATCTCATCGATCTCATAAGTATCATACCAAATCCCATCAATCGAATCGCTTTTTCGAGAAATATGAGACATCTAAGTCATACAAGTAAAGCGATCTATTCCTTGATAAGAAAAAGAAAAAACGTGAATGGTGATTGGATTGATGATAAAATAGAATCCTGGGTCTCGAACAGTGATTCGATTGATGATAAAGAAAGAGAATTCTTGGTTCAGTT
>JAPCYP010000503.1:0-26517 GCA_035048595.1 Echinosophora koreensis | reverse complement strand
TTTCGGGAATATTCAAATTATACGGGATAAATTAAAGGTTCATAAAATTAGCTATCTTAAATCATATAAAGCTAGCAACCCAACATCTATCACTCGAATGATATGCTGTGAGATGGAAGAATGATGGTGAAAACAATCTAGTCAGTAGAAGTAGGTTATGGTGAAGTTTGAGTAATGTGAAAGAAGCTAGAATTGCTTAATGATCATTGTATCCAAAAAATGAGTCTTATTAATTTCATGTTTAAAAATCTAAGTTAGCATTATTTTATTTTATTTTGGTAAAAGTTAGCATTATAAATAAGAACACTTAACATTAACTATTTGTTTAATGGTGGATCTATGATGTATCTTCTCTAGTTATGATGTTTGGTGCACCTTAACACTGTTACCTACAATTTAAAAAAATATTGCTTTGTAACCAAGCCCTAGAAACATTGGTATGCACATATTAATTAGAAACAACACTTTCTCAATTGAATATATAATTGACATTTAAATGAGTTTTTTGAAAAGATCTAAAACTTAATTAAAATCATCTGAAAATTTTCATCTACTTCTCCTTGTGTTTATCTTCAGAATAAATTATCTGTGAAAAAACGTTTGCTGTCTATCTGATTTGATTTTTAAGCTTTTTTGGAAGTTCCCAGCAGCACTTCTAAAGGTGCTACTTTTCTCTTGACAAGCTCTTTTAGATCACAACCTTGAAAATTCAATTTTATTTTATAAGCAAAAGAAAGTATATAAAGTGAGTACCAGCGGTACTCAAACAAATGTGATGACGGAATAGAACTATTTGATGTGTGCCTTATGTCACATGTTCAATCAGAATTACAGAACATTGTTATTATCATGCTTAATAGTTTATCAACTGTGGCATGGATTTTATTTGCGGATTGGAATTCAAACTGTGCTTTCATATGATTAAAATACATTTTTTACAGCATTATGGTTATTTCAAAGGAAAAACGATTAAGCATGTGTTTGGTTTCACTTTATACAATCACATTTCAGGAGCTTATCATTGTTGGAACGGCAAATTTTAGAATTTGGAGAAGACTTGAAAATGGGAGAACTAGATGATTTTAGAAGAAGAGGCTATTTGTATTATTGCTCACTCTTTGCTTTTGGCTTGATACAAACTCAAGACTATGACCCCCTATTTATACTAGTGGCACCTCCTTAACCAATGGCTAAGATCATGCCAACACATTTAATCTAATGGTTACAAATGACTATCTAGAGATTTCTTTACAAATATCAAGCTACTACTAAATTCTAGATTTTTCACTGAGGAGATTCTTCTAGAATAGATTAATCTAGACTTTTCAATAAATGAGATATTTCTATAGTAGAATTATCTAGAACCCCTTTCTAGAACATGGACTCTTATTTAGACAAGTGGGCCCAAATACCAAATAGTCCAAATCAAGTTTACTTTTCAACAGCCCCCCCTTAAACTTGATTTTGCCATCCCAATCAAGTTTCTCAACTTGATATCTTCATGCTTTAGAGGCTTGGTGAAGATATCAGCAACTTGATCCTGAGTTTTTACGTACTCCATTTGCACATCCTTTCTCGTGATGCACTCTCTAATATAGTGGTAGTGTGTATCAATATGTTTGCTTCTGTCATGGTAGACTGGATTCTTGGCCAAAGCTATTGCTGACTTGTTATCCACGCCTATCTTGGTTGGCTCCTCTTGTGGCAAACCCAACTCCTTTAACAAATTTGAAGCCAGATTGCATGACAAACACACGAAGTAGCAGCTACATACTCAGCTTCACATGTAGAAAGCGTGACAATCGGTGTTCTTGACATCCAAGTGAAAGCAATGTCTCCCAGGTAGAACACAAAACCAGTTGTACTCTTTCGATTGTCCATATCTCCACCCCAATCACTATCACTATATCCGACAAGCTTGTAATCATTAGAAGTAGAGTAGCATAAGCCAAAGTTTATCTTACCTTTAAGGTAGCGTAGGATCCTCTTTGCAACCTTCAAGTGAGAGGTTGTTGGACTCTCCATGTATCAACTCACGACTCCAACCGCATAGAGAATGTCTGGCCTTGTGCATGTCAAGTACCGCAAACTTCCAACCAAGCTCTTGAAAAATGTTGGATCTATTTTTTCTCCATCTTCGTGCTTTGACAACTTGACTCTGCAATCCATTGGTGTACTTATTGGCTTGGAGTTGTCCATGTTGAACTTCTTGATAATCTCTTTTGTGTATGATTCTTGTGAGATGAAAATTCCATTGTCCTCTTGCTTAACTTCAATGCCAAGGTAGTATGCCATTAGTCCGATATCCGCCATCTCAAGTTCATTGGCCATCATCTTCTTGAACTCTTCGAATAGTCTTGGGCTGTTGCCGACAAAGATCAAATCATCCACATATAAGCACACTATTAAAATGTCTCCTTCTTTGATTTTGACGTAAAGAGCATGCTCTTGTGGGCACTTGGTGAACCAGTTTTCTTGAAAGTACTTGTCAATCCGACTGTTCCACGCTCTCGACGCTTGCTTCAACCCGTAGAGAGCCTTCTTTAATCTCAAAACCTTGTCTTCTTGTCCTTTAACTTCATAGAGTTGTGGTTGTTGAATATAGACCTCTTCTTCAAGAACTCCATTCAAGAAGGCTGATTTTACATCCATTTGGCGTATTCTCCATTTATTTTGTGCTGCCATAGAAATGATTAGTCTAATAGTTTCTAGTCGAGCAACGAGGGCAAATACCTCATCATAGTCGATGCCAGCTATTTGACTATAGCCCTTTGCCACCAATCTTGCCTTGTATCTTTCAACTTCTCCTTTCGCATTTTTCTTGTTTTGTATACCCATTTTATGCCAATTGCCTTACGTCCTTTTGGAAGTGATGATAACTCCATGTGTCATTCTTCTCAATCGCCTTTATTTATTCATCCATTGCATCTTTCCAATTCCTTCTTCTAACAGCTTCTTGGAAGTTGATAGGCTCACAATCAGCAAAGAGACAAGAGAGTTCTTATAAACTCCTGAAGCGTGGCACTCTTTCACTTGAGCTTCCAATTGGTGATGACGACAACGACTCCTGTTGAGTACTCACAGTTGGCGAACTCGGTGGGTAGTAGCCTCCTCCCTTACTTGCTCCATCCTTGGTAGCTCCACAATATCTTCTTCAAAATTTGGAAAGAAATTGTAGTTTTCATCATGCGGTCCTCAATCCCATTCTCCTTCTTCATTAAATATGACGTCTCTACTGATGATTGTCTTCCCGTTGTTTGGATTATATAGCTTGTATCCTTTGGAGTTGGCGTCGTAACCAATGAAAATGAACTTCTCACTTTTGTTGTCCAACTTGCTTCTTTGTTCGTCGGGTACATGCACATGAGCTATGCTTCCAAAGACTCTTAGATGGGAAATTCAAGGCTTCCTTCCGCTCCATGCCTCTTGAGGTGTCTTTCCCCATACGCTTCTTGTTAGGGATCGGCTGGACAAGTAAACTGCACATGCAACTGCTTCCACCCAAAACTCCTTGGAAGCCTCTTACTTTTAGAATGCTCCTCGCCATGTCAAGGATTGCTCTATTCTTTCTTTCTGCTACTCCATTTTGCTGGGGAGATCTTGGAACTGTTAATGATCGACGTATTCCATTCGCTTCATAGAATTCTTGAAATTCTTTTGAGGTGAATTCTCCTCCTCGATCAGATCTCATGGCTTTGATCTCTAGACCACTTTCTTTCTCCACAGCAGCCATAAAATTCTTGAATACTCTAAAGACCTCTGATTTCTGCTTCAAGAAATATACCCATGTTTTTCTTGAAAAATCATCAATGAAGAGCAAAAAGTAGTTACTCTTACCGAGGAGCTTGGCTTGATTGGACCACATACATCTGTATGTATGAGTTCCAACGGCTTCTGAGCTCTTGAGTTGGACTCCTTTGGAAAGCTTTTCTTGAATTGCTTCCCAAGTAGACACCCTTCGCATACTTGATTAGGGTGATTAATGTGAGGTAATCCTCTCACCATTTCCTTCTTGGAAAGTAACTCCAAGCCTCCAAAATTGAGATGCCTGAACCGAAGATGCCAAATCCAAGATGCATCTTTATAGCACTCCTTGAGACACTTGGCAACATCATTTTGAATGTTGAGCATGAACATTCTATTTCTCGATGTAACACCCCGTTTTTTGGAATTAATTTTATTAAGCTGGTTTTATTAAGTTGGATTTATCGGTTGAGGGCTTAGTAAGATTTTGGCTAAAAGTCTCTTTCTGGTACATGAGCACGCCCGTGCTCATTAGCCAGCACGTCCGTACTTAAAGTCAGGAGCGTGTTTCTGATTTTAAGTTGAGCACGACCGTGCTCAACAGTGAGCATGGTGCTCAAGGTGCTGACCGTATCTCGGTGACGCTAAGTTGAGCACGACCGTGCTCGAGGGTGAGCACGACCGTGCTCAAGTCCGAGCCTATATACATTGTGAAAACTCGAGGGTTGCGTCGTACACTTCATATTTTGGTAGCTAAAACCCTAGTACGGTTGCAACGTACTGTTTCCCTTTTTCCTTCATACTCAGTGTGGTTTTGAGTATTGGAGACCCTAGGGAAACGCGGTTTCGTCTATACTTCGCATATAGGTAACGTTCCCTTCCTTTTTATTGGTTTCCTTTGGTTTTTGTGGTTGAGAAACTAATATCGTTTATGTTCTGATTGTTTAAGGATTGTTGGAGTGTGAGCCGCTTAAAGGAGAGGAACCGTTTGCCGTTAGGACCGCCGTTAGAGCTACCTTCAATCCAGGTATGGGGAGAAGGGTAGTGTACTCATAAGCTCGGGGTTAGTGTAAAGTAAAGGGTTCCCATAACCCGGTTTGCTGTGTAAATATGTTTGATACATGATTGTTAACTATTCTGATAATATGTTGGTAATTGTTAATATGTGATTTAGATGCCATGTTCATAATATATGATTGTGTTTATGTTGTTGTGATGGTTATGAACATGATGTTATTGTTGGGTTGATGCCACTGTTGAGTTGATGTTGATTATGTTGATGAGTTTAATCCTTAAAACCATTGATAATTGATTAGGAGGATTAACTGATAAACATTTGGATCTGGTTAAGTTTCAGCCCAGAACAGCACTGTCGCGCGATGAGCACGACCGTACTGAACAAGGAGCATGACCGTGCTTCCAGTTGAATTCTGGGAAGATGGTAGTGCTGTTTAGCACGGCCGTGCAGGACAAAGAGCACGACCGTGCTCAATAAGAAGCACGACCGTGTTTCACTTAAAGGGCAACACGCCCCTCACACTACCAGAAAACGTTAAATTATCGACGGAAGATTACCGACGGACAGAGATTCCGTCGGTAGATACTTAATTTCCGACGGACATAGCCGTCGGTAAGTAAGAATATCAATAGTTGGACTCATTACCGACGGAACTTCCGTCGGTAACGTTACCGAGGGCATTTTCAGTCGGAAATTCCGTCGGAAATTACTCTGATTCTTGGCGGGAAAATTTACTCGACGGAACAATCCGTCGGTAATTTTGAATTGTAATTACCGACGGATTAAACCGCCGGAAAATTAATGTCAGTACCGACGGAATGTTCCGTCGGTAAACACTTATTTTGAGTTTCCGACGGAATATTCCGTCGGTAATCATTTATTTTTGAATTTCCGACGGCTTTTTCCGTCGGAAGCCGTCGGTAACTTCTATTTATCATCACCGTTACGACCCTTCTCCCCCCTCCCTCACTTCTCCCTCTGCTCTTTCCCTCTCAAGCTCTCTGCTCTCTCTGCGCCCTCGCCCACCTCTGCCCACCACCGTGCCGCCACCAAACACCACCGTTCGCCACCAAACACCCCTCATTTCCTCCTTCTCCTCCCCTCTCCACCGAACCGAACCCCCCTCCCCTCTCCACCGAACCGAACCGAACCACCACCACCACCCCTTTCTCCTCCCCTCTCCACCGAACCAAACCACCACCACCACCCCTCTCCTTCTCCTCCCCTCTCCCTGTCCTCTCCATTCCCACCAGACCCTGTTCCCTTGCAAAACCACCACCACCACCACCATTAACCACCACCAGAGTCACCACCACCACAGTACTAGTGTATGTATCCTCCTAATTTTGTTATTTTTGATTTGTAAAAAAAAATTTGGATTTTATTGATTAATTATAATGAATGTTGATTAAGGTTATTTTTTGTGTTTTGTTGGCTGTTGTTGTGATGTCTGAAATTTTATGAATCTGATTTATGTTGATGTTTTTGTGTTCTTTGTTTTGAAGGCTACCAGAGGTTGAGACTAGCCACCGTCACCTCTTTTGCGTACAACAGTTTCTTAGGCTCCTAGAGGTACTGACGGTTTTATATTTTGGGATATTAATTATAATTGTTCAATGCATGCTAAAGAAATGATATAAATTTTATTTGTTTAAATTGTTGTAATTTGTATATACCTATTTAATTTGTTTGAGTGTATTTTTTTATATATATATATTTGTGTAGTTGTAATTAACAAAATTGTCTTTATCAGTAGTTTTAAATTTAGTAAGCTATTGTTTTTGCTAATTGCATAAATTCATTAATTAATGTAGATTAATTAATGAATTTAGTCTAATATAAAATCATAAGGACAAGTACCGTTGATAGGATGAGACATAGCTAGGATTAGTTTGCTGGTAAAATTGTTTTTCTCCCACATATACTTGCAACAGTAGTGATGAAGCTAGCTGATTCGACGTAGCGATGGTGATCGATTATAAGCATGATCGGGATTATTTGTACGTAAATAATGGAGTGATTAAATAATACTTAAAAAGTTAATTAATTAAATCAGATTCGGCAGTAATGAGTAGATTTGCCAGTAGCTCATGGTGATTGATTAAGCGTGATGGGGATCGTTTGTACGTAGTTATGGTATAATTAATCAATAAAATAATTACATAATAATGAGTAATTAGTTATTGGTTATGTAATACTTGATATTAGTGAATAAGTTATTTAATTAAATCATTAATTTAAACTAAAGTAATTAATTATTATTTAAAAATGCCATATTTGAATAAATCATTCTTATGGGAAGAATTACTAATTATTATTTAAGTAATTAACATCATAGGATTTTAAATAGTCAAGTAACGTAATAAGTGGGAAGAATAAATAAATATGTAAAAAGAAATTTGTTAGTAACAATTATTTCAGACAATTAACTGATATACTAATAATAGATTTTAAAAGTTGATAAATAATTAAAAGTCAAGTAAACAAACATAAGTAATTAACAAATTCAATAAAATGTTATGTTAATTAAAATTAATTTAAAACATAAATGATTTAATAAAACATTAGACAAATAAGCATTTTTTTGGACAAGGCTTTGTTTAATTATGTGTTGAATTGTTTAATATTATGGTTAAACTTTATGCAAATTATCTCTGTTACTTACAAATGTTTTAGTTTATTTTTTAGTATAATTTAATACGACATTGAGAAAAACCTTAGTCACCCGTTCAAGATTCAATATTATTGAGCATGTGTACTCGTGGTCATGGTATCGCTCATTTTATTGAATCTTGAATTGTCCAATTGGGACAGTTTGGGAAGAAACTTTTTCTCCACTGATATACTAATTACTCACTGATTCTCATATGTTAAATAGTTGATGAAATTTCGGGTCGAAGCATTTCCTTTTGTTCTCCGGGTCCATATTTGATTGTGGTATCTTACCGCGGTCAAGTCGTGTACTTGGAGACCAATGGGAAATGCTGCCGAAATTTCGTTAGCTATAAGGCATGAGAAGCGATGAGTAACTAGTATAATACAGTGTTGAAAAAGTTTTTCCTCGAATGGGATAGGGCCACACCTTTTAAGGAAAGGGAGCGGTTCGGGGTTACAGTATCAAGTTTAAAAATACGTTAATTTATCTGGAAATGCAGAAGGATGGAATATTATCCCTCGAGCCGTAGTTGGGTGTATGATAGGAACGAGTCTGGGAGGCGACTTCTGAAACAATCATTTGTAGATGGAGTCGAGGAGTTTATATCGAAAGCCAAGCAACATAGTGATTATGCCGAAGAGGGGGGGATTAGATGTCCGTGCATAAAGTGTAATTGTATGACGGTTTTGAGTGATGACAACGTGAGGTTACACCTATACCGACGTGGGTTCAAGCCTAATTATTGGATATGGACTGATCATGGCGAGGAGTTGGCGGATATTGATATGAATGAAGTCGGTGGTGACGATCTTGACATGGGTGCATCAGGCAGTGGCTTACACGATGACTATGTCGAACAACTCCAGTCAATGCATATGATGGTGGATGATTGTCTTGGGCAACATGGGAATTTCGAGGCGGATGAGTCTGATGACATGGAAGAACCTCCTAATGAATCGGCACAGAGATTCTACAACTTATTGTTAGAGACAAATAAGCCATTGTTTGAAGGGGCGTCAGATTCAAAATTATCAATTTGTGTTAGGCTTCTAGCTTGCAAGTCCAATTGGAATGTCCCCGAGCAGTGTTTGGAGTTTTTTTGTAAAATGCTTCAAGATGTGACCCCCTTCAAAGAGTTGTTGCCAAAAAGTTATTATGATGCGAAGCGGTTGGTGTCGAAACTTGGGTTGGGGGCTAAGAGGATTGATTGTTGTCCGAACGGGTGCATGTTGTATTATGATAGTGCTTCGGGAACAAATGACAGCACGCTCGATCAATGTAAATTTTGTCAGACATCCAGGTACCGCGTTCAAAGTAGTGACCGTAGTAAAAACAAACGAGTTCCTGAGAAGGCAATGTTCTATCTGCCTATAATTCCAAGGTTGCAGAGACTGTTTGCATCATCGCAGACTGCGGGACAGATGAGGTGGCATTATGAAAATAGAAGAAGTACAGGCGTTATACGCCACCCTTCTGACGGTGAAGCCTGGAAGCACTTCGATCGGGTACATCCTGATTTTGCAGCAGATCCTCGCAATGTACGACTTGGGCTGTGCTCGGATGGTTTCACACCGTACATTCAAGCGTCAGCCTCGCCATATTCATGTTGGCCAGTGATTGTTACGCCGTACAATCTTCCTCCCGAGATGTGCATGTCAAAACCATATATGTTTCTGACTTGTCTCATACCGGGACCATCTAACCCGAAGGCTGGGATAGATGTATATTTGCAGCCTCTTATCGATGATCTGAAAAAGTGTTGGGATGGTGTGGTGACTTATGACGTTTCAAAGAAGCGAAACTTTATGATGAGGGCATCACTGATGTGGACTATCAATGATTTTCCTGCATATGGCATGTTATCTGGTTGGGGGACCCATGGTAAATTGGCATGCCCGTATTGCATGGAACATGGAAAGGCTTTTACCCTGAGATATGGTGGCAAAAGTTCCTGGTTTGATTCTCATCGTCGGTTCTTAGATCGTGATCATCCCTTCCGGAGGAATACCCGAGCATTCAAAAAGAATCAGACAGAAGAGGAAGGTCCACCGCCTTTGTTGACTCCTGCACAAATTTGGGGTCGGGTTAGGGATCTTCCTAAGGTCACTGAAGCAGGTGTCTCAAAATTACCAGGGTATGGAGAATGGCATAACTGGACAAAACAAAGTATTTTTTGGGAACTACCGTATTGGAAGGATAATCTGTTAAGGCATAATCTTGATGTGATGCATATCGAGAAGAATTTCTTTGATAACATTTTTAACATGGTTATGAATGTGTCCGGCAAGACGAAGGACAATGAGAAGGCAAGGATGGACTTAGCTCTGTACTGTAGACGAAAGGATTTGGAGCTGAAGCCGCAGCCTAATGGAAAAATGGTCAAACCAAAAGCTTGTTACAGTCTAACTGCCGATGAAGCAAAGTCAATTTGTCGGTGGTTAAAAGACCTTAGGATGCCTGATGGCTATTCGTCTAATTTGGCACGATGTGCTGATGTAAGAACGGGAAGGCTTCATGGGATGAAAAGTCATGATTGTCATGTGTTCATGGAGTGTTTGCTTCCTATTGCTTTCGGCTCATTGCCCTCGGTTGTTTCGAACACGCTTACTGAAATCAGTCATTTCTTCAAAGATCTATGCTCTGCAACTTTAAGCGCGGATGGTCTGAATAAGATGGAAGAAAACATTCCAATAATTCTATGTAAGATGGAGAGGGTATTTCCCCCCGGATTTTTTGATTCAATGGAACATCTCCCTGTCCATCTTGCATATGAGGCGAAGCTTGGTGGACCAGTACAATATAGGTGGATGTATCCGTTTGAAAGGTAATTTTATTATATTTTCACATTAAACTCTTAGATCGTCCATGCATTGGATAATGACTTGTCATTCATTTTTTATTACTTAGATTCATGGGCGACTCTAAACGATCAGTTAAAAACAAGGCTAGGGTGGAAGGATCAATCTGTGCTGCTTACTTACACCGTGAGACAACCCATTTTTGTTCCCACTATTTCAATAACTTCATGTTGGCCCCAAGAAATATTAGGAACGAGGTAAGTGCTGATAGTGCAGGGTATCCTTATATGCTGTCCGTATTTAACCTTCCTGGTCGTCATGCTGGCAAGGAGCTTACTTACTGGTTAAGTGATGAGGAGTTTACATCGGCCCATGTTCATGTGGTGATAAATTGCACCGAGGTGAAACCATACCACGAGTAAGTTTCAACGACTTAATTTTGACATAATATACACATATTATATCAATTTCTCTGTAAACACATTGTACTCATTTTATTTGTCAGTGTGTTCCTGCAAATTAATCAACTAAGTGAACAAGATGGTTCTGCTCGTACACATGCAGAATTTCCTGAATGGTTCAAGCAACAAGTAAGTGTCAATATATATTAAGCTTAAGTTCTAATTGATAAGGTAATTATTTACTATGACTTACATATTCGTAGGTTTATCAGCAACCATTAAGCGTGACTATTCAACACTTGAGAGATTTAGCGTACGAGCCCTATAGCTGTGTTAGATCATGGCATACATACTTTGTTAATGGGTACAAATTCCACACAGATGAATGGAACGTGGGCAAAAAAGACAGTTAATAGCGGGGTTGTCGTACAGGGTGAAGGTACTGGTGCATTTTATGGGGTCATAAAACACATATACGAGTTACAATACAATACTACTACTTATCCTAAAAAAGTAGTCTTATTTTATTGTAACTGGTTTGATCCATCAAGGGCAGGAACAAAGGTGGATCCCAAGTATGGAACTGTGGACATTCGCATGGAAAGAAGATATCAACTGTTTGATCCGTTTATAATTGCTCAGAATGCAAAACAAGTATACTATGTCCCTTATCCAGCAATGAGAACGGACAAACGTGGTTGGTGCGTTGCTGTCACTACTAAGCCTAGGGGTCGCATAGAAATCGATGATGGAGAGGATGAGACGCCCTTCCAGGCGGATGAACCGTCACATGTCAATGAAGTCATTGAGATCGAGCGTATTACTGGCATGTTGGGATCTGCAAATGAAGGGGAAGAAGTGGTCATTGGCAATCAGTCACCAGAGGAAGAGGTCCAAAGTGATGACTCAATGACAGAAGAAGAAGAAGAGTCAGACTTACAATCAGATGATGATACTGACACTGAATAGGAATGTCTCTGTTAAGTTAAATTTAGTGTATTTTAAATATTTTCTTATGCACTTCAATGTAAGAGTTCACAGATTTTGTTGTATTTTAAATATGTGCCTTATTAGTGACTTAAATGTCGATCGATTTACTAAATTTATATATATAGATTTCTAATTGTGCTATAAAAATAGATATGTCAGCACCAGGAGGAGAGCCGCCCCGTCCCCCACCGCCCAGCGGTGATAAGGGGAAGGGGAAGGCTAAGGCACGGGGACGATACACCATCAGGCCCCAGGTGCTTGCTCGTTTTGTTGCAGGCACCTCCGCACCCACCGTACCTACCCCCTTCCCCGCCTCATCCACACCAACGGCATCTACAGCAGGCTCCCCCACCCATTCTACACCATCCCCACCCATTCTACACCCTCACCGACCCATATGACACCATCCCCTACCCATACTGTACCACCCTCCATATATGTCCCTTCGTCCAGTCGCTTTGCGCCAGGACACGCACCAGCCGGCTACTCGCCGCCCCCTACTGGACCCAGACCACACCCACACCCACACCCAGTCCCACCACCATCATCGACTGCACCGGCCACACAGTCACCAGGCTTGTCATTTATGCCGACTCCTGGGAGGTGGCCACAGCCAGATACTAGCATTCCATCTGCATCATCCACGGCCGCTCACGATCACGATGTCACCATGCCATCCTCATCGACTGCACAGCAGTCAGTCGCGGCAGAGGAGACTCCTGAGTGGGCCAGGACTCCCGCACCTGAGGATCGACCATGGATCCGGCCAGTTTCTCACACGTAAGTTTCATTTAATTTAGTGTATATTTTTTAACTTTGACTATTTTAGTTACTATTCATTAAGTGTATATTTGTTGGTTGCATATTATTGTATTAAAAAATTTATAAATTTTTCAGGGTGGATCCCATCGAAAGTGGGATCCAAAGCACGTTACCTGGGCCATCAAGAAGCATTATCGTCGCTTCTGGCCATCATGGGGGGTGATCCCCGATGCGACAGGGATGGTATCTTCGACGATTCGGGGTAAGTTGTTGTTTATTATTATCCTGTAATTGTCCCTTAATTATTTCACGTATTTTATATATATTTTTTGTATAATGTTATTAATGTTTTCTTTCTTTGTCCACAGGAGCTTGTGCGTTGGTTACCGGAGCATGACTCAGAGATACGCGCTATCTTTAACGAGCGCGCACCGCACCGACTGAGGGACATGCTCCGGGAGTGTAGGGAGGACCGGATACGTCGGGATTACATAGGGCCCAACATTGGGCCCAGCTATGTGCCTACTGGGACACTCCAGCTTACAAGCTGAAGTGTCTGCAGGCGAAGAGGAATCGGGCTTCAGAGAGGGGTGGGAGCATGCACACTGGTGGCTCGATTAGCCACATGCAGCATGCCATTAATATGGTATGTATATATAAACAATTTAATATATAAACTGTACATTTTTGTTAACAATTTAAAAAATATTTAATTGATTTTATTCCTGTGTTGATTGCAGGCAGGAGAGCTTGCCCGGACCGTCGATGTCCCTTCCGTCTTTCAGCAGACGCATATTCGCTCAGACACCGGCCAGTATGTTGATGAGAGGTCGAGGCAGACCATGGTGAGCTATATATATATATAGCTCACCATGGTCTGCCTCGACCTCTCATCAACATACTGGCCGGTGTCCGAGCGAATATGCGTCTGCTGAAAGACGGAAGGGACATCGACGGTAGGGACATCGACGGTCCGGGCAAGCTCTCCTGCCTGCAATCAACACAGGAATAAAATCAATTAAATATCTTTTAAATTGTTAACAAAAATGTACAATTTATATATTAAATTGTTTATATATACATACCATATTAATGGCATGCTGCATGTGGCTAATCGAGCCACCAGTGTGCATGCTCCCACCCCTCTCTGAAGCCCGATTCCTCTTCGCCTGCAGACACTTCAGCTTGTAAGCTGGAGTGTCCCAGTAGGCACATAGCTGGGCCCAGATGTTGGGCCCGATGTAATCCCGACGTATCCGGTCCTCCCTACACTCCCGGAGCATGTCCCTCAGTCGGTGCGGTGCGCGCTCGTTAAAGATAGCGCGTATCTCTGAGTCATGCTCCGGTAACCAACGCACAAGCTCCTGTGGACAAAGAAAAAAACATTAATAACATTATACAAAAAATATATATAAAATATGTGAAATAATTAAGGGACAATTATAGGAAATAATAAACAACAACTTACCCCGAATCGTCGGAAGATACGATCCCTGTCGGCATCGGGGATCACCCCCCATGATGGCCAGAAGCGACGATAATGCTTCTTGATGGCCCAGGTAACGTGCTTGGATCCCACTTTCGATGGGATCCACCTGAAAAATTTATAAATTTTTTAATACAATAATATCGCAACCAACAAATATACACTTAATGAATAGTAACTAAAATAGTCAAAGTTAAAAAATATACACTAAATTAAATGAAACTTACGTGTGAGAAACTGGCCGGATCCATGGTCGATCCTCAGGTGCGGGAGTCCTGGCCCACTCAGGAGTCTCCTCTGCTGCGACTGACTGCTGTGCAGTCGATGAGGATGGCATGGTGACATCGTGATCGTGAGTGGCCGTGGATGATGCAGATGGAATGCTAGTATCTGGCTGTGGCCACCTCCCAGGAGTCGGCATAAATGACAAGCCTGGTGACTGTGTGGCCGGTGCAGTCGATGATGGTGGTGGGACTGGGTGTGGGTGTGGTCTGGGTCCAGTAGGGGGCGGCGAGTAGCCGGCTGGTGCATGTCCTGGCGCAAAGCGACTGGATGAAGGGACATATATGGAGGGTGGTACAGTATAGGTAGGGGATGGTGTCGTATGGGTCGGTGAGGGTGTAGAATGGGTGGGGGATGGTGTAGAATGGGTGGGGGAGCCTGCTGTAGATGCGCTGGTGTGGATGAGGCGGGGAAGGGGGTAGGTACGGTGGGTGCGGAGGTGGCTGCAACAAAACGAGCAAGCACCTGGGGCCTGATGGTGTATCGTCCCCGTGCCTTAGCCTTCCCCTTCCCCTTATCACCGCTGGGCGGTGGGGGACGGGGCGGCTCTCCTCCTGATGCTGACATATCTATTTTTATAGCACAATTAGAAATCCATATATATAAATTTAGTAAATCGATCGACATTTAAGTCACTAATAAGGCACATATTTAAAATACAATAAAATCTGTGAACTCTTACATTGAAGTGCATAAGAAAATATTTAAAATACACTAAATTTAACTTAACAGAGACATTCCTATTCAGTGTCAATATCATCATCTGATTGTAAGTCTGACTCTTCTTCTTCTGTCATTGAGTCATCACTTTGGACCTCTTCCTCTGGTGACTGATTGCCAATGACCACTTCTTCCCCTTCATTTGCAGATCCCAACATGCCAGTAATACGCTCGATCTCAATGACTTCATTGACATGTGACGGTTCATCCGCCTGGAAGGGCGTCTCATCCTCTCCATCATCGATTTCTATGCGACCCCTAGGCTTAGTAGTGACAGCAACGCACCAACCTCGTTTGTCCGTTCTCATTGCTGGATAAGGGACATAGTATACTTGTTTTGCATTCTGAGCAATTATAAACGGATCAAACAGTTGATATCTTCTTTCCATGCGAATGTCCACAGTTCCATACTTGGGATCCACCTTTGTTCCTGCCCTTGATGGATCAAACCAGTTACAATAAAATAAGACTACTTTTTTAGGATAAGTAGTAGTATTGTATTGTAACTCGTATATGTGTTTTATGACCCCATAAAATGCACCAGTACCTTCACCCTGTATGACAACCCCGCTATTAACTGTCTTTTTGCCCATGTTCCATTCATCTGTGTGGAATTTGTACCCATTAACAAAGTATGTATGCCATGATCTAACACAGCTATAGGGCTCGTACGCTAAATCTCTCAAGTGTTGAATAGTCACGCTTAATGGTTGCTGATAAACCTACGAATATGTAAGTCATAGTAAATAATTACCTTATCAATTAGAACTTAAGCTTAATATATATTGACACTTACTTGTTGCTTGAACCATTCAGGAAATTCTGCATGTGTACGAGCAGAACCATCTTGTTCACTTAGTTGATTAATTTGCAGGAACACACTGACAAATAAAATGAGTACAATGTGTTTACAGAGAAATTGATATAATATGTATATGTTACGTCAAAATTAAGTCGTTGAAACTTACTCGTGGTATGGTTTCACCTCGATGCAATTTATCAACACATGAACATGGGCCGATGTATACTCCTCATCGCTTAACCAGTAAGTAAGCTCCTTGCCAGCATGACGACCAGGAAGGTTAAATACGGACAGCATATAAGGATACCCTGCACTATCGGCACTTACCTCGTTCCTAATATTTCTTGGGGCCAACATGAAGTTATTGAAATAGTGGGAACAAAAATGGGTTGTCTCACGGTGTAAGTAAGAAGCACAGATTGATCCTTCCACCCTAGCCTTGTTTTTAACTGATCGTTTAGAGTCGCCCATGAATCTAAGTAATAAAAAAATGAATGACAAGTCATTATCCAATGCATGGACGATCTAAGAGTTTAATGTGAAAATATAATAAAATTACCTTTTAAACGGATACATCCACCTATATTGTACTGGTCCACCAAGCTTCGCCTCATATGCAAGATGGACAGGGAGATGTTCCATTGAATCAAAAAATCCGGGGGGAAATACCCTCTCCATCTTATATAGAATTATTGGAATGTTTTCTTCCATCTTATTCAGACCATCCGCGCTTAAAATTGCAGAGCATAGATCTTTGAAGAAATGACTGATTTCAGTAAGTGTGTTCGAAACAACCGAGGGCAATGAGCCGAAAGCAATAGGAAGCAAACACTCCATGAACACATGACAATCATGACTTTTCATCCCATGAAGCCTTCCCGTTCTTACATCAGCACATCGTGCCAAATTAGACGAATAGCCATCAGGCATCCTAAGGTCTTTTAACCACCGACAAATTGACTTTGCTTCATCGGCAGTTAGACTGTAACAAGCTTTTGGTTTGACCATTTTTCCATTAGGCTGCGGCTTCAGCTCCAAATCCTTTCGTCTATAGTACAAAGCTAAGTCCATCCTTGCCTTCTCATTGTCCTTCATCTTGCCGGACACATTCATAACCATGTTAAAAATGTTATCAAAGAAATTCTTCTCGATATGCATCACATCAAGATTATGCCTTAACAGATTATCCTTCCAATACGGTAGTTCCCAAAAAATACTTTGTTTTGTCCAGTTATGCCATTCTCCATACCCTGGTAATTTTGAGACACCTGCTTCAGTGACCTTAGGAAGATCCCTAACCCGACCCCAAATTTGTGCAGGAGTCAACAAAGGCGGTGGACCTTCCTCTTCTGTCTGATTCTTTTTGAATGCTCGGGTATTCCTCCGGAAGGGATGATCACGATCTAAGAACCGACGATGAGAATCAAACCAGGAACTTTTGCCACCATATCTCAGGGTAAAAGCCTTTCCATGTTCCATGCAATACGGGCACGCCAATTTACCATGGGTCCCCCCAACCAGATAACATGCCATATGCAGGAAAATCATTGATAGTCCACATCAGTGATGCCCTCATCATAAAGTTTCGCTTCTTTGAAACGTCATAAGTCACCACACCATCCCAACACTTTTTCAGATCATCGATAAGAGGCTGCAAATATACATCTATCCCAGCCTTCGGGTTAGATGGTCCCGGTATGAGACAAGTCAGAAACATATATGGTTTTGACATGAACATCTCGGGAGGAAGATTGTACGGCGTAACAATCACTGGCCAACATGAATATGGCGAGGCTGACGCTTGAATGTACGGTGCGAAACCATCCGAGCACAGCCCAAGTCGTACATTGCGAGGATCTGCTGCAAAATCAGGATGTACCCGATCGAAGTGCTTCCAGGCTTCACCGTCAGAAGGGTGGCGTATAACGCCTGTACTTCTTCTATTTTCATAATGCCACCTCATCTGTCCCGCAGTCTGCGATGATGAAAACAGTCTCTGCAACCTTGGAATTATAGGCAGATAGAACATTGCCTTCTCAGGAACTCGTTTGTTTTTACTACGGTCACTACTTTGAACGCGGTACCTGGATGTCTGACAAAATTTACATTGATCGAGCGTGCTGTCATTTGTTCCCGAAGCACTATCATAATACAGCATGCACCCGTTCGGACAACAATCAATCCTCTTAGCCCCCAACCCAAGTTTCGACACCAACCGCTTCGCATCATAATAACTTTTTGGCAACAACTCTTTGAAGGGGGTCATATCTTGAAGCATTTTACAAAAAAACTCCAAACACTGCTCGGGGACATTCCAATTGGACTTGCAAGCTAGAAGCCTAACACAAATTGATAATTTTGAATCTGACGCCCCTTCAAACAATGGCTTATTTGTCTCTAACAATAAGTTGTAGAATCTCTGTGCCGATTCATTAGGAGGTTCTTCCATGTCATCAGAGTCATCCGCCTAGAAATTCCCATGTTGCCCAAGACAATCATCCACCATCATATGCATTGACTGGAGTTGTTCGACATAGTCATCGTGTAAGCCACTGCCTGATGCACCCATGTCAAGATCGTCACCACCGACTTCATTCATATCAATATCCGCCAACTCCTCGCCATGATCAGTCCATATCCAATAATTAGGCTTGAACCCACGTCGGTATAGGTGTAACCTCACGTTGTCATCACTCAAAACCGTCATACAATTGCACTTTATGCACGGACATCTAATCCCCCCCTCTTCGGCATAATCACTATGTTGCTTGGCTTTCGATATAAACTCCTCGACTCCATCTACAAATGATTGTTTCAGAAGTCGTCTCCCAGACTCGTTCCTATCATACACCCAACTACGGCTCGGGGGATAATATTCCATCCTTCTGCATTTCCAGATAAATTAACGTATTTTTAAACTTGATACTGTAACCCCGAACCGCTCCCTTTCCTTAAAAGGTGTGGCCCTATCCCATTCGAGGAAAAACTTTTTCAACACTGTATTATACTAGTTACTCATCGCTTCTCATGCCTTATAGCTAACGAAATTTCGGCAGCATTTCCCATTAGTCTCCAAGTACACGACTTGACCGCGGTAAGATACCACAATCAAATATGGACCCGGAGAACAAAAGGAAATGCTTCGACCCGAAATTTCATTAACTATTTAACATATGAGAATCAGTGAGTAATTAGTATATCAGTGGAGAAAAAGTTTCTTCCCAAACTGTCCCAATTGGACAATTCAAGATTCAATAAAATGAGCGATACCATGACCACGAGTACACATGCTCAATAATATTGAATCTTGAACGGGTGACTAAGGTTTTTCTCAATGTCGTATTAAATTATACTCAAAAATAAACTAAAACATTTTTAAGTAACAGAGATAATTTGCATAAAGTTTAACCATAATATTAAACAATTAAACACATAATTAAACAAAGCCTTGTCCAAAAAAATGTGGCATTATTATTTGTCTAATGTTTTATTAAATCATTTATGTTTTAAATTAATTTTAATTAACATAACATTTTATTGAATTTGTTAATTACTTATGTTTGTTTACTTGACTTTTAATTATTTATCAACTTTTAAAATCTATTATTAGTATATCAGTTAATTGTCTGAAATAATTGTTACTAACAAATTTCTTTTTACATATTTATTTTATTCTTCCCACTTATTACGTTACTTGACTATTTAAAATCCTATGATGTTAATTACTTAAATAATAATTAGTAATTCTTCCCATAAGATTGATTTATTCAAATATGGCATTTTTAAATAATAACTAATTACTTTAGTTTAAATTAATGATTTAATTAAATAACTTCTTCACTAATATCAAGTATTACATAACCAATAACTAATTACTCATTATTATGTAATTATTTTATTGATTAATTAAACCATAACTACGTACAAACGATCCCGATCACGCTTAATCAATCACCATGAGCTACTGGCAAATCTACTCATTACTGCCGAATCTGATTTAATTAATTAACTTTTTAAGTATTATTTAATCACTCCATTATTTACGTACAAATAATCCCGATCATGCTTATAATCGATCACCATCGCTACGTCGAATCAACTAGCTTCATCACTACTGTTGCAAGTATATGTGGGAGAAAAACAATTTTACCGGCAAACTAATCCTAGCTATGTCTCATCCTATCAACGATACTTGTCCTTATGATTTTATATTAGACTAAATTCATTAATTAATCTACATTAATTAATGAATTTATGAAATTAGCAAAAACAATAGCTTACTAAATTTAAAACTACTAATAAAGACAATTTTGTTAATTACAACTACACAAATATATATATAAAAAAAAATACACTCAAACAAATTAAACAGGTATATACAAATTACAACAATTTAGACAAATAAAATTTATACCATTTCTTTAGCATGCATTGAACAATTATAATTAATATCCCAAAATATAAAACCGCCAGTACCTCTAGGAGCCCAAGAAACTGTTGTACGCAAAGGAGGTGACGGTGGCTAGTCTCAACCTCTGGTAGCCTTCAAAACAAAGAACACAAAAACAACAAAATAAATCAGATTCACAAAATTTCAGACATCACAACAACAGCCAACAAAACACAAAAAATAACCTTAATCAACATTCATTATAATTAATCAATAAAATCCAAATTTTTTTTTACAAATAAATAATAACAAGATTAGGAGGATACATACACTATGGTGGTGGTGACTCTGGTGGTGGTTAATGGTGGTGGTGGTGGTGGTTTTGCAAGGGAACAGGGTCTGGTGGGAATGGAGAGGACAGGGAGAGGGGAGGAGAAGGAGAGGGGTGGTGGTGGTGGTGGTTCGGTTCGGTGGAGAGGGGAGGAGAAAGGGGTGGTGGTGGTGGTTCGGTGGAGATGGGAGGGGGGTTAGGTTCGGTGGAGAGGGGAGGAGAAGGAGGAAATGAGGGGTGTTTGGTGGCGAACGGTGGTGTTTGGTGGCGGCACGGTGGTGGGCAGAGGTGGGCGAGGGCGTAGAGAGAGCAGAGAGCTTGAGAGGGAAAGAGCAGAGGGAGAAGTGAGGGAGGGGGGAGAAGGGTCGTAACGGTGATGATAAATAGAAGTTACCGACGGCTTCCGACGGAAAAAGCCGTCGGAAATTCAAAAATAAATGATTACCGACGGAACCTTCCGTCGGAAACTCAAAATAAGTGGTTACCGACGGAACATTCCGTCGGTACTGACATTATTTTTCCGACGGTTTAATCTGTCGGTAATTACAATTCAAAATTACCGACGGATTTTTCCGTCAGTAAATTTTCCCGCCAAGAATCAGTCATTCCTGCCATCATTTCCGACGAAATTTCCGATGGAAGCTGCCCTCGGTAACGTTACCGACGGAATTTCCGTCGGTAATGAGTCCAACTGTTGATATTCTTAATTACCGACGGCTATGTCCGTCGGAAATTAACTATCTACCGACGGAATCTCTGTCCGTCGGTAATCTTCCGTCGGTAATTTAATGTTTTCTGGTAGTGTGAGGGGCGTGTTGCCCTTTAAGTGAAACACGGTCGTGCTTCTTATTGAGCACGGTCGTGCTCTTTGTCCTGCACGGCCGTGCTAAACAGCACTACCATCTTCCCAGAATTCAACTGGAAGCACGGTCGTGCTCCTTGTTCAGTACGGTCGTGCTCATCGCGCGACAGTACTGTTCTGGGCAGGAACAGAGACTGAAACTTAACCAGATCCAAATGTTTAATCAGTTAATCCTCCTAAATCAATTATCAATGGGTTTTAAGGATTAAACTCATCAACATAATCAACATCAACTCAACAGTGGCATCAACCCAACAATAACATCATGTTCATAACCATCACAACAACATAAACACAATCATATATTATGAACATGGCATCTAAATCACATATTAACAATTACCAACATATTATCAGAATAGTTAACAATCATGTATCAAACAGATATTTACACAGCAAACCGGGTTATGGGAACCCTTTACTTTACACTAACCCCGAGCTTATGAGTACACTACCCTTCTCCCCATACCTGGATTGAAGGTAGCTCTAACGGCGGTCCTAACGGCAAACGGTTCCTCTCCTTTAAGCGGCTCACACTCCAACAATCCTTAAACAATCAGAACATAAACGATATTAGTTTCTCAACCACAAAAACCAAAGGAAACCAATAAAAAGGAAGGGAACGTTACCTATATCCGAAGTATAGACGAAACCGCGTTTCCCTAGGGTCTCCAATACTCAAAACCACACTGAGTATGAAGGAAAAGGGAAACAGTACGTTGCAACCGTACTAGGGTTTTAGCTACCAAAATATGAAGTGTACGACGCAACCCTCGAGTTTTCACAATGTATATAGGCTCGGACTTGAGCACGGTCGTGCTCACCCTCGAGCACGGTCGTGCTCAACTTAGCGTCACCGAGATACGGTCAGCACCTTGAGCACGGGCATGCTCACTGTTGAGCACGGTCGTGCTCAACTTAAAATCAGAAACACGCTCCTGACTTTAAGTACGGACGTGCTGGCTAATGAGCACGGGCGTGCTCATGTACCAGAAAGAGACTTTTAGCCAAAAATCTTACTAAGCCCTCAACCGATAAATCCAACTTAATAAAACCAGCTTAATAAAATTAATTCCAAAAAACGGGGTGTTACATCGAGAAATAGAATGTTCATGCTCAACATTCAAAATGATGTTGCCAAGTGTCTCAAGGAGTGCTATAAAGATGCATCTTGGATTTGGCATCTTCGGTTCAGGCATCTCAATTTTGGAGGCTTGGAGTTACTTTCCAAGAAGGAAATGGTGAGAGGATTACCTCACATTAATCACCCTAATCAAGTATGCGAAGGGTGTCTACTTGGGAAGCAATTCAAGAAAAGCTTTCCAAAGGAGTCCAACTCAAGAGCTCAGAAGCCGTTGGAACTCATACATACAGATGTATGTGGTCCAATCAAGCCAAGCTCCTCGGTAAGAGTAACTACTTTTTGCTCTTCATTGATGATTTTTCAAGAAAAACATGGGTATATTTCTTGAAGCAGAAATCAGAGGTCTTTAGAGTATTCAAGAATTTTATGGCTGCTGTGGAGAAAAAAAGTGGTCTAGAGATCAAAGCCATGAGATCTGATCGAGGAGGAGAATTCACCTCAAAAGAATTTCAAGAATTCTATGAAGCGAATGGAATACGTCGATCATTAACAGTTCCAAGATCTCCCCAGCAAAATGGAGTAGCAGAAAGAAAGAATAGAGCAATCCTTGACATGGCGAGGAGCATTCTAAAAAGTAAGAGGCTTCCAAAGGAGTTTTGGGTGGAAGCAGTTGCATGTGCAGTTTACTTGTCCAGCCGATCCCTAACAAGAAGCGTATGGGGAAAGACACCTCAAGAGGCATGGAGCGGAAGGAAGCCTTGAATTTCCCATCTAAGAGTCTTTGGAAGCATAGCTCATGTGCATGTACCCGACGAACAAAGAAGCAAGTTGGACAACAAAAGTGAGAAGTTCATTTTCATTGGTTACGACGCCAACTCCAAAGGATACAAGCTATATAATCCAAACAACGGGAAGACAATCATCAGTAGAGACGTCATATTTAATGAAGAAGGAGAATGGGATTGAGGACCGCATGATGCAAACTACAATTTCTTTCCAAATTTTGAAGAAGATATTGTGGAGCTACCAAGGATGGAGCAAGTAAGGGAGGAGGCTACTACCCACCGAGTTCGCCAACTGTGAGTACTCAACAGGAGTCGTTGTCGTCATCACCAATTGGAAGCTCAAGTGAAAGAGTGCCACGCTTCAGGAGTTTACAAGAACTCTCTTGTCTCTTTGCTGATTGTGAGCCTATCAACTTCCAAGAAGCTGTTAGAAGAAGGAATTGGAAAGATGCAATGGATGAATAAATAAAGGCGATTGAGAAGAATGACACATGGGAGTTATCATCACTTCCAAAAGGACGTAAGGCAATTGGCGTAAAATGGGTATACAAAACAAAGAAAAATGCGAAAGGAGAAGTTGAAAGATACAAGGCAAGATTGGTGGCAAAGGGCTATAGTCAAATAGCTGGCATCGACTATGATGAGGTATTTGCCCTCGTTGCTCGACTAGAACCTATTAGACTAATCATTTCTATGGCAGCACAAAATAAATGGAGAATACACCAAATGGATGTAAAATCAGCCTTCTTGAATGGAGTTCTTGAAGAAGAGGTCTATATTCAACAACCACAACTCTATGAAGTTAAAGGACAAGAAGACAAGGTTTTGAGATTAAAGAAGGCTCTCTACGGGTTGAAGCAAGCGCCGAGAGCGTGGAACAGTCGGATTGACAAGTACTTTCAAGAAAACTGGTTCACCAAGTGCCCACAAGAGCATGCTCTTTACGTCAAAATCAAAGAAGGAGACATTTTAATAGTGTGCTTATATGTGGATGATTTGATCTTTGTCGGCAACAGCCCAAGACTATTCGAAGAGTTCAAGAAGATGATGGCCAATGAACTTGAGATGGCGGATATCGGACTAATGGCATACTACCTTGGCATTGAAGTTAAGCAAGAGGACAATGGAATTTTCATCTCACAAGAATCATACACAAAAGAGATTATCAAGAAGTTCAACATGGACAACTCCAAGCCAATAAGTACACCAATGGATTGCAGAGTCAAGTTGTCAAAGCACGAAGATGGAGAAAAAATAGATCCAACATTTTTCAAGAGCTTGGTTGGAAGTTTGCGGTACTTGACATGCACAAGGCCAGACATTCTCTATGCGGTTGGAGTCGTGAGTTGATACATGGAGAGTCCAACAACCTCTCACTTGAAGGTTGCAAAGAGGATCCTACGCTACCTTAAAGGTAAGATAAACTTTGGCTTATGCTACTCTACTTCTAATGATTACAAGCTCGTCGGATATAGTGATAGTGATTGGGGTGGAGATATGGACGATCGAAAGAGTACAACTGGTTTTGTGTTCTACCTGGGAGACATTGCTTTCACTTGGATGTCAAGAAACAACCGATTGTCACGCTTTCTACATGTGAAGCTGAGTATGTAGCTGCTACTTCGTGTGTTTGTCATGCAATCTGGCTTCGAAATTTGTTAAAGGAGTTGGGTTTGCCACAAGAGGAGCCAACCAAGATAGGCGTGGATAACAAGTCAGCAATAGCTTTGGCCAAGAATCCAGTCTACCATGACAGAAGCAAACATATTGATACACACTACCACTATATTAGAGAGTGCATCACGAGAAAGGATGTGCAAATGGAGTACGTAAAAACTCCGGATCAAGTTGCTGATATCTTCACCAAGCCTCTAAAGCATGAAGATATCAAGTTGAGAAACTTGATTGGGATGGCAAAATCAAGTTTAAGGGGGGGCTGTTGAAAAGTAAACTTGATTTTGGACTATTTAGTATTTGGGCCCACTTGTCTAAATAAGAGTCCATGTTCTAGAAAGGGGTTCTAGATAATTCTACTATAGAAATATCTCATTTATTGAAAAGTCTAGATTAATCTATTCTAGAAGAATCTCCTCAAGTGAAAAATCTAGAATTTAGTAGTAGCTTGATATTTGTAAAGAAATCTCTAGATAGTCATTTGTAACCATTAGATTAAAGATGTGTTGGCATGATCTTAGCCATTGGTTAAGGAGGTGCCACTAATATAAATAGGGGGTCATAGTCTTGAGTTTGTATCAAGCCAAAAGCAAAGAGTGAGCAATAATACAAATAGCCTCTTCTTCTAAAATCATCTAGTTCTCCCATTTTCAAGTCTTCTCCAAATTCTAAAATTTGCCGTTCCAACAATGATAAGCTCCTGAAATGTGATTGTATAAAGTGAAACCAAACACATGCTTAATCGTTTTTCCTTTGAAATAACCATAATGCTGTAAAAAATGTATTTTAATCATATGAAAGCACAGTTTGAATTCCAATCCGCAAATAAAATCCATGCCACAGTTGATAAACTATTAAGCATGATAATAACAAATGTTCTGTAAATTCTGATTGAACATGTGACATAAGGCACACATCAAATAGTTCTATTCCGTCATCACATTTGTTTGAGTACCGCTGGTACTCACTTTATATACTTTCTTTTGCTTATAAAATAAAATTGAATTTTCAAGGTTGTGATCTAAAAGAGCTTGTCAAGAGAAAAGTAGCACCTTTAGAAGTGCTGTTGGGAACTTCCAAAAAAGCTTAAAAATCAAATCAGAAGTAGACAGCAAACGTTTTTTCACAGATAATTTATTCTGAAGATAAACACAAGGAGAAGTAGATGAGAAATTTTCAGATGATTTTAATTAAGTTTTAGATCTTTTCAAAAAACTCATTTAAATGTCAATTATAAGTATATTCAATTGAGAAAGTGTTGTTTCTAATTAATATGTGCATACCAATGTTTCTAGGGCTTGGTTACAAAGCAATATTTTTTTAAATTGTAGGTAACAGTGTTAAGGTGCACCAAACATCATAACTAGAGAAGATACATCATAGATCCACCATTAAACAAATAGTTAATGTTAAGTGTTCTTATTTATAATGCTAACTTTTACCAAAATAAAATAAAATAATGCTAACTTAGATTTTCAAACATGAAATTAATAAGACTCATTTTTTGGATACAATGATCATTAAGCAATTCTAGCTTCTTTCACATTACTCAAACTTCACCATAACCTACTTCTACTGACTAGATTGTTTTCACCATCATTCTTCCATCTCACAGCATATCATTCGAGTGATAGATGTTGGGTTGCTAGCTTTATATGATTTAAGATAGCTAATTTTATGAACCTTTAATTTATCCCGTATAATTTGAATATTCCCGAAAACTGGAGCATAG
>JAPCYP010000502.1:0-26554 GCA_035048595.1 Echinosophora koreensis | reverse complement strand
ATTCAAGACATTAAAAGCTCCCATCGTATTCGTACCAATTGCAATATCGAATCTGAAAAAAACAAACATGATAATTATAAGATGGTTGTTATATAGTATGAATAAAATAGGTGCAAAATTAGTAGGAACTAATTCAAGTGCACTAGTTAGTCATTAAGTATAAATTAAAATAATAAACAATGATAATTAGTGATAAAAATTATAAAGTGATAAAAATTAAATCATACGAAACCAACCTTCGTACTTACAAGTATTTCTAAAATTATAATAGAACTAATATATGCCCTAGTGAATTTGAAATATAGGTTAACATTAATATCTTATTATAAAACATGATAATCATAAAAGAACTAGTATTATCATATATAAAACATGGAAATTACCGTTTCAATCTCATTTACCTTTCATCGAGCTTGGTAGTGGCAGCACTGTGTACTATAATATTTATCTCTGCTAACATCTCTTCAATCCTCCGTTTTTCGTCTTGAAGTCCCAACTTGTCAAGTGACACGTCGCCAGCAACAGCAACCACTTTCTCGGATATGAAGGAACCAAAATCTGCACCCCACTTATCTCGTAGCACCCTGAACAAGTCCTTCCCAAAGACCTACTTACAAATATGCATAGATTAAATTTATATCTTTAGCTACTAAGATGCAGCACTCCACAGTTATGTTTTCATCATTCATATATCACTTTTATACTGGTAATTAATAATTGATGTGTATTATGTGATGATTCAAGATTGAGATCGATTAACCTCTTCTTCTTTCTTTATAATCAAAATGACAACGAGTTACATGTGAATAGCAGCAAACCAACCACCCAGCCACAAAAACATATGACAAAAAGTAGCAATACTCTATCCAAAACATCCATCTGGCGTCTGGCGGCCCCACCACTCGACAGCGAAAGCCAGGGCGCTGTTCAGGCGGTTCACGGTGGTGCAGTGGTGCGTTAGGCGACTGGATGGACATCCGATCAGCGGTGGTTGCTGGGGCTGCAGATCCGACCTCATCTTCATCTATAACCACCCCTCTCCTCCAAGTAAGATCCTCTGGATTTTTGGTACGGTCGCGAAGCGGTTCCACTGTGGTGTCAAAATGGCAACAATTTGACTAGCCGCTTCTGGGAGTCAGATGAAGAGGAGTCGTTGTTCGCGTATATGTATTCTTCTTCATTGTGTTCTCAGACGAGGGGAGTGGTTTCCAGATCTAGGAGAGGAGTGCTCACACGGCGGCTGGCCGGCGGTGGGCTGCGCGATGCGACGACTACACAGTGGGGAGGCGCGGCTGTTGAACGGAGGGCACGACTGTTCAAGTCGCCGCCGCTGTCTTCATTTCCTAATCTCCTTGGTTTGTTGAAAATTCCATTTTGTTTTGCTTCTCTGTTGAAATTGAATCTCTATGTCGGCACGTTGGAGCATTGAATAGACATGGGCGAAGGTTTTTCTTGCCCTTGCTCGGCAGAGGCGCTTCCGGGTGGTGGCAGAGGTGTTTCGGTGGTTGTGGGGATGTTTTTGTATTACAGGTGTTACCGGTTGCAGGTGATAAATCTACACCGTTGATTTGTTTTAATAATAAACTAACGACTTCAATTAAGCAATGATCCATCCTCCATGAATTTTTTGGATGATGGTAGACAAAGCCGTTTGTCAAAATCCATTTGTCACGACGTTATCTAAGATCATCATTGTGTTATTTTGACTACTGATCTATGATAACTTGCTGGACTGCTCCACTGTAACATCACTGTAGCGCATTGTAATGACATTGTAGTGGTGATATTTTCATAATTTTGACTATTTAATAAATAAAAAATTTAGTTTTTTTTATTATTAACATTTTTGGGTAATTACCTGCAAATATTTGGTTAATCATGTGTAAATATTTGGTTAATTCAGTTCATTATATGGTTAATGAGTCATCCTGAAACTTACATGGTTGTGGATAACTATTATAAGCTTTAGGATAACCCATTAACTATATAATGAACTGCATTAATCAAATATTTGCACGTGATTAACCAAATATTTACATGGTTGTGGAAAATGATTGTAAGTTCCAGGATGACCCATTAACCATATAATGAACTGAATTAACCAAATATTTACACGGGATTGACCAAATATTTGCAAGTAATTAACCAAAAATGTTAGTACTAAAAAGAAGCTAAATATCTAAAAAAAACAAATATTTAAAAAAAAAGAACTCGAATCACTGTTCATACATATGATTGTCGCGTATGGTTGTCTAAATGGGTTGCAAGAAAACATTTCTGTTTCGATTTTTAAGCTCCAAAGGGTCTTCTAGCTCTAATATTGTTCGCACTGTGATAGGGAATCCCAGATTCCTATATTCAAATTTGAAGAATCGTATAATCTATGTTTATGCAATGCCGCATTGGTAAATAGATTCCTTCAATATGATAAAAAGATAATTAATTGCTTCTATAATTCAGTGTCCATGTTTGCTTGTTGGTAATTCGGTCGTTAAATATGGAAATTCGGTTAGAGACCAAATTTTCATATTTAGATACCAAATTTGGTGGTCGCTGATTACCTAGTTGTTAAATCGTTTGGTGGTAGCTAAATCATTTAAAGATTGATTTAGCTATTTAGTGACTGAATTTCTGTATTTAGCGACCGATTAAGTGTGATCGCTAAATTTGATCGCTAAAATGCAATTTTTTTTTGTAGTGCTATAGCAATAACATGTTAGCATAAAGCTCCTTGGACATTAATTACTATACACGTCTACTCACACTAGGGTTAGGTGATGGAATCAAAGGATTTGTATGTAGAAAATAATAGGCAAAATTACACTTTTAACCCCTCAAGTTATTTGTTTTCTTCAAATTGGTCCCTTGGGTTTTTTTTGTGACAAACTAGACCCTTAAGTTAGGTTCGGGTGACAAATTGGTCCTTTAAGACGATAAAAATAATAAATTAAGGGTCTAATTTATTGGTCCATTTGACAACTTAATGGACCAATTTGTCACCCGAACCTAACTTAAAGGTTTAGTTTGTCACAAAAAAAAACATAAGGTACCAATTTGAACAAAACAAATAACTTAAGGGACCAAAAGTACAATTTTGCCAAAATAAAATGAAATCTGAAAACTGTGTAAATACGTGATATATATATATATATATATATATATATGTGTGTGTGTGTGTGTGTGTGTTTTAAGATTCGGGGAAGCACCAACATAGAGAGATCTTCCTTCAGGATCGCGAAATTCTTTTATGGGCTAAATGAAGAATCACGTAAATGAGTTTAACACAACATCTTGACTCAAAATCTTAATGCAACGAATCTGACTCTCCTGCACTTATATAGAATTCTTGACAGGTTCCGTCTATGGTGCACCACCCACCAAAAGTGGTGCAGTGGTGCACCTCCCAAGTGGCACATTGTGTTCCAATCCTTTTGCCACTTGGAGAAATTTAAGAGGGTAAAATATTTTAAGAGTGTAATTAAAATGTATCAGTGCAAAATACCTTATTTGGGTATTAAATAATAAATATGAAGAATTTTAAAAATGAACTGATTTTAGGAGGTATTTTGTATAAGGTAAATTTGAGGAATTTTTGTTAAAAAAAGAAGAAAGGAATTTGAAATATCACCTAAAGAGTAGGAATTTTTAAATTCTCTCTTCCATCTCATGTGTCACATGCCACCGCCGCCCGCTGCCAGTGAACCACCTCCGACCATCGCCGACGGACCACCCTGATCACCGCCGACCAGCCACCACCGACCACTGCCAACCACAAGCATTCCACAACCCGATCACCACCTCTACCGGCCACTGCCGACCGACCACCACCACCATCGTCGGTCGACCACCGCCGTTGACCACCATCAACCAAGGAAGAATATTGTTTTAACTTTTGTTCATTAATCCATGTATTTTCGAAATACCAACTATAAATACAAAAATTTTAAGAAATACAAAATGTGTTGCATAGTCAACCGATCCAAGTGGCAAAAGGACTCGGGGGCGGATTTAAGGGGGGGGCTTTGGTTGCCATGGCCCCCCCTCAAGTTTTTACTTCTTTTATATATATATATATATATATATTCCCTTTTTCTAAGATCTATATACAATTTTTTATCCACAAATTGTTTTTCTAAATATGACTAAGATATATAATTTTTGAAAGATGAATTTGTTTTGAATAATTTAATCTTGTTTTTAATACAACAATGTTTTACAAAAATCATTTTTGAGGTTCAGTGGTTGAGTAATATTTAAGAAGAATAATGACTCATTTTTCAAGTGAAAAGAGAGAATAAATGATGAAACATATTCTATCCACCAATTTTAATTTCAAATAGTAATGTTAAAAATGTTTTGAGTGACCTATTATGTTACATCCTTATAAAACCATAGGATCGAATGAGGAAAAATTAACACTAATACTTTGTTATGTAATTTGGATAGCATGCACAAATTTGTGAATATCTTACTAATTAACCTAGATCTGTTTGAATAATTTATATAATATTAAGTTGTTAATCATATAACAAATTTGTTTCATAAAGTTTGCTTCTATATATTAGTTGATATTTTTTTTTTGTTGTTTCAATATACGTATATTTGATCTTGGCCCCCCTCATATGAATTTTATGGCTCCGCCCCTGAAAGGACTGGACCAATTTGTCATTTGGGTGTGCACCACTTTTGGTGGTGCCACCACCACCAAGCCATCACATCACATTCTTAACATGACAAGTTCTTTTTCAGGTGAGACTTCTCTATACATTTACTTATATTTAGAACTCCCAACAATACATGTGTTAATATGGTATATATCTAGTCGTATTTGATGTTAAACCGATAAAGAATAGCCTACCTCTTTGTGCAAGCGTTGGTTAGCCAGATAAGTATTTGGTGCTCTTACAAGAAGGTATAATTTTTTTATGTCCGGTTGAACCCTTAACATCTTCTCCACAAAAACTGCTCAAAAGAATGCCAAAACACGTTAATTAATTGAACTAATCTTCACCTACACAAAAGTCGAAGAAATCAGGGTATAGAGGGAGACAGAATGTTACTCTTCGCAAGGAATCCCGTTGCACCGGTAACTAAAATGCTCTTTCCCCTGAGAAAGTCACGAACAGTACTTCCCAACTCCATCGCAGGTGAAGTATACGTGTTAATGATCGCAGTAGTTGAACAGATGAACTTTAGTTTGGCACATTGCGATTGAATGATTCTATAATCTATATATATAGAGGGAGCGAGCATGCACGTACTTTTATCCTAGTGGATACTTCCTTGGTTGCTTTGGTGTTTTAGTGCATACATTCCGGGGGAATCTCCTTTTCAATAAGGTTTTTTTCCCCTGGTGAATGAAAGTTTAGGTGAATTGGATCCGGGTTCACAAGGATTAGGGCATGTCTCACGACATAAAGACGCTTACAAAAGCACTTACAGATTACCCATCAATGAGGTCTTCACATCGACAGTGGGATTCGAACTCACGACCTTGTGGGTTATGAGCTGTATCCTTAATAACTGGATCAACCTTCAATAATGTTTTTTACTACCTTCATACATAAAGAATGGAATTTTCCACTTTTGCATTAATTGTATTCCTATACATTTTTTATGCAGTAAATAGTTTTTTTTAAAACTTATATTAAATATGAGAAAACTTTTATTCTCATGTTCACTTTTGAAAATATTAAAATATAAATTATACCAAATGTGGCGAAGAACAAAAAGAGTGGTCACAATTTAGAGGTAAATTGTGGTTCTATGATATACTTGGGAAAATAAGGTCGATATTTTCATCATTTCCACGTGATAATCCAATTGCTTGACTAATGCATATGGCCAAAACTATGGACTTTTTGACGAGATTTTTGTAAGCTATGTAAGCAAATTCTTAGAAAAACTATATTTCTGACAATCTCATTCTCAATAATGTTTCTTTACTACCTTCATGCTTAAGAATAGAATTTTCCACTTTTACTCATTAATTGTATTTCTTTTACTCATTAATTGTATTCCTAGACATCTTTTATGTTCGTAAATAGTTTTTTAAAACTTGTATCGAATATAAGAAAACTTTTATTCTAATGTTCACATTTTTTGAAATTTTAAATAAAACTTTATATCAAACGAATAAAGAAAAAGAGTGGTCACAATTATTTAGAGACTGGTGATATACTTTGGGAAAATAATGGGTCGATATTTTCATCATTTCCACATGATAATCCAAATTGCTTGACTAAGCATATAAGGCCCAAAGCTATGGACTTTGACAAGACTTTTGTAACCCACGGGAGCAAACTCTCTAAATTGTCAAGAGTGGTCACAATTAGGGCTTGCTACCTATACTCCCCATATTTGGCATCCACCCCTACTCTAAATCCGATATTTTCATCATTTCCACATGATAATCCAAATTGCTTGACTAATGCATATAAGGCCCAAAGCAATGGACTTTGACAAGACTTTTGTAACCCACGGGAGCAAATTTTCTAAAATTGTCAAGAGTGGTCACAATTAGGGCCTTGCTACCTCCACTCCTCATATTTGGCATCCCCTACTGAATCCGGCATTTAAATGTCGGATTCAGAAAATGCATCCACCCCCTACACACCTTAATGCCGGATTCAAAAACTATGTTTCCAGCATCTAATTGTCAGATACCTTCCGGTATTTAAATGCTAGATTCAGAGTTTCTGAATCCGCATCTAATTGCGGAAACACTTTTTTTTAAATTCAAAGAATTTCCGGCATTAAATGCCGGAAACATAATTTCTGAATCCGACATTTAAATGCCGGGAGACGTGTGGGGGGGTATGCCAAATTGTAGGGGTGTAGGTAGCAAGGCTCTCACAATTATTTAGAGGCTGGTGATATACTTTGGGAAAATAATGGGTCGATATTTTCATCATTTCCACATGATAATCCAAATTGCTTGACTAATGCATATAAGGCCCAAAGCTATGGACTTTGACAATACTTTTGTAACCCACGGGAGCAAATTCTCTAAAATTGTCAAGAGTGTGGGAAAATAATGGGTCGATATTTTCATCATTTCCACATGATAATCCAAATTGCTTGACTAATGCATATAAGGCCCAAGCTATGGACTTTGACAAGAATTTTGTAACCCATGGGAGCAAATTCTCTAAAATTGTCAAGAATGGTCACAATTAGGGCCTTGCTACCTACACTCCCCATATTTGGCATCCACCCCCACTCTGAATCCGGCATTTAAATACCGGATTCAGAAAATGCATCCACCCCCTACACACCTTAACGCGGATTCAGAAACTATGTTTCGGCATCTAATTGCCAGACACCTTCCGCATTTAAATGCCGGATTAGAGTTTCTGAATCCGGCATCTAATTGCCAGAAACACTTTTTTTCAAATTCTAAGAATTTCCCGGCAATTAAATGCCGGAAACATAGTTTTTGAATCCGACATTTAAATGCCGGGAGACGTGTGGGGATGTATGCCAAATTGTAGGGGTGGTAGGTAGCAAGGCCCTCACAATTATTTAGAGGCGGTGATATATTGGGAAAATAATGGGTCGATATTTTCATCATTTCCACATGATAATCCAAATTGCTTGACTAATGCATATAAGGCCCAAAGCTATGGACTTTGACAAGACTTTTGTAACCCACGGGAGCAAATTCTCTAAAATTGTCAAGAGTCGTGGGAAAATAATGGGTCGATATTTTCATCATTTCCACATGATAATCCAAATTGCTTGACTAATGCATATAAGGCCCAAAGCTATGGACTTTGACAAAACTTTTATAACGGAGCAAATTCTCTAAAATTGTCAAGAGTGGTCACAATTATTTAGAGGCTGGTGATATACTTAGGGAAAATAATGTGGGTCGATATTTTCATCATTTCCACATGATAATCCAAATTGCTTGACTAATGCATATAAGGCCCAATGCAGTAGAGAACTTGGCGAACCACTGTCTCGAAGCATGTCTTAAACCATATATTGATTTGTTCCATTTGCACACAATATTTTGATTTGGAACCTTATAACCAAGAGGAAGGTCCATGTTGACCATATCACAAAGAATTGAATGTAAATGATGTAAGCTGTGGATTTCTACAGTTCACAATAACTAATACAGGGTCAGCTTCTTGAAATTTCACAATTCTCACAAGTTTTAAAGGGGAAAACCAATTTCTACTCCTTCACTTGCACTTCCTCCTATTATCTGGGATAAGACATGTTTAATGTTTTATTAGGATTACCCCTTTACAACTGTTAACTTTATAAAGGGGTAATCCTAATAAAACATTAAACATGTCTTATCCCAGATAATAGGAGGAAGTGCAAGTGAAGGAGTAGAAATTGGTTTTCCCCTTTAAAACTTGTGAGAATTGTGAAATTTCAAGAAGCTGACCCTGTATTAGTTATTGTGAACTGTAGAAATCCACAGCTTACATCATTTACATTCAATTCTTTGTGATATGGTCAACATGGACCTTCCTCTTGGTTATAAGGTTCCAAATCAAAATATTGTGTGCAAATGGAACAAATCAATATATGGTTTAAGACATGCTTCGAGACAGTGGTTCGCCAAGTTCTCTACTGCATTGGGCCTTATATACATTAGTCAAGCAATTTGGATTATCATGTGGAAATGATGAAAATATCGACCCACATTATTTTCCCTAAGTATATCACCAGCCTCTAAATAATTGTGACCACTCTTGACAATTTTAGAGAATTTGCTTCCGTTATAAAAGTTTTGTCAAAGTCCATAGCTTTGGGCCTTATATGCATTAGTCAAGCAATTTGGATTATCATGTGGAAATGATGAAAATATCGACCCATTATTTTCCCACGACTCTTGACAATTTTAGAGAATTTGCTCCCGTGGGTTACAAAAGTCTTGTCAAAGTCCATAGCTTTGGGCCTTATATGCATTAGTCAAGCAATTTGGATTATCATGTGGAAATTATGAAAATATCGACCCATTATTTTCCCAACGTATATCACCAGCCTCTAAATAATTGTGAGGGCCTTGCTACCTCCACCCCTACAATTTGGCATACATCCCCACACGTCTCCCGGCATTTAAATGTCGGATTCAAAAACTATGTTTCCGGCATTTAATTGCCGGGAAATTCTTAGAATTTGAAAAAAAGTGTTTCTGGCAATTAGATGCCGGATTCAGAAACTCTGAATCCGGCATTTAAATGCCGGAAGGTGTCTGGCAATTAGATGCCGGAAACATAGTTTCTGAATCCGGCGTTAAGGTGTGTAGGGGGTGGATGCATTTTCTGAATCCGGTATTTAAATGCCGGATTCAGAGTGGGGGTGGATGCCAAATATGGGGAGTGTAGGTAGCAAGGCCCTAATTGTGACCATTCTTGACAATTTTAGAGAATTTGCTCCCATGGGTTACAAAATTCTTGTCAAAGTCCATAGCTTTGGGCCTTATATGCATTAGTCAAGCAATTTGGATTATCATGTGGAAATGATGAAAATATCGACCCATTATTTTCCCACAACTCTTGACAATTTTAGAGAATTTGCTCCCGTGGGTTACAAAAGTCTTGTCAAAGTCCATAGCTTTGGGCCTTATATGCATTAGTCAAGCAATTTGGATTATCATGTGGAAATGATGAAAATATCGACCCATTATTTTCCCAAAGTATATCACCAGCCTCTAAATAATTGTGAGAGCCTTGCTACCTACACCCCTACAATTTGGCATACACCCCCACACATCTCCCGGCATTTAAATGTCGGATTCAGAAATTATGTTTCCGGCATTTAAATGCCGGGAAATTCTTCAAATTTAAAAAAAAGTGTTTCCGGCAATTAGATGCCGGATTCAGAAACTCTGAATCTAGCATTTAAATACCGGAAGGTATCTGACAATTAGATGCTGGAAACATAGTTTTTGAATCCGGCATTAAGGTGTGTAGGGGGTGGATGCATTTTCTGAATCCGACATTTAAATGCCGGATTCAGAGTAGGGGTGGATGCCAAATATGAGGAGTGGAGGTAGCAAGGCCCTAATTGTGACCACTCTTGACAATTTTAGAAAATTTGCTCCCGTGGGTTACAAAAGTCTTGTCAAAGTCCATTGCTTTGGGCCTTATATGCATTAGTCAAGCAATTTGGATTATCATGTGGAAATGATGAAAATATCGGATTTAGAGTAGGGGTGGATGCTAAATATGGGGAGTATAGGTAGCAAGCCCTAATTGTGACCACTCTTGACAATTGTAGAGAGTTTGCTCCCGTGGGTTACAAAAGTCTTGTCAAAGTCCATAGCTTTGGGCCTTATATGCTTAGTCAAGCAATTTGGATTATCATGTGGAAATGATGAAAATATCGACCCATTATTTTCCCAAAGTATATCACCAGTCTCTAAATAATTGTGACCACTCTTTTTCTTTATTCGTTTGATATAAAGTTTTATTTAAAATTTCAAAAAATGTGAACATTAGAATAAAAGTTTTCTTATATTCGATACAAGTTTTAAAAAACTATTTACGAACATAAAAGATGTCTAGGAATACAATTAATGAGTAAAAGAAATACAATTAATGAGTAAAAGTGGAAAATTCTATTCTTAAGCATGAAGGTAGTAAAGAAACATTATTGAGAATGAGATTGTCAGAAATATAGTTTTTCTAAGAATTTGCTTACATAGCTTACAAAAATCTCGTCAAAAAGTCCATAGCTTTTGGCCATATGCATTAGTCAAGCAATTTGGATTATCACGTGGAAATGATGAAAATATCGACCCATTATTTTCCCAAAGTATATCATAGAACCACAATTTACCTCTAAATTGTGACCACTCTTTTTGTTCTTCTGCCACATTTGGTATAATTTATATTTTAATATTTTCAAGAAGTGAACATGAGAATAAAAGTTTTCTCATATTTAATATAAGTTTAAAAAAAACTATTTACTGGCATAAAAAATGTATAGGAATACAATTAATCAGCAAAAGTGGAAAATTCCATTCTTTATGTATGAAGGTAGTAAAAAAACATTATTGAAGGTTGATCCAGTTATTAAGGATACAGCTCATAACCCACAAGGTCGTGAGTTCGAATCCCACTGTCGATGTGAAGACCTCATTGATGGGTAATCTGTAAGTGCTTTTGTAAGCGCTCTTTATGCCGTGAGACATGCCCTAATCCTTGTGAACCCTCGGGATCCAATTCACCTAAACTTTCATTCACCAGGGGAAAAAAACCTTATTGAAAAGGAGATTCCCCCGGAATGTAGCACTAAAACACCAAAGCAACCAAGGAAGAGTATCCACTAGGATAAAAGTACGTGCATGCTCGCTCCCTCTATATATATAGATTATAGAATCATTCAATCGCAATGTGCCAAACTAAAGTTCATCTGTTCAACTACTGCGATCATTAACACGTATACTTCACCTGCGATGGAGTTGGGAAGTACTGTTCGTGACTTTCTCAGGGGAAAGAGCATTTTAGTTACCGGTGCAACGGGATTCCTTGCGAAGAGTAACATTCTGTCTCCCTCTATACCCTGATTTCTTCGACTTTTGTGTAGGTGAAGATTAGTTCAATTAATTAACGTGTTTTGGCATTCTTTTGAGCAGTTTTTGTGGAGAAGATGTTAAGGGTTCAACCGGACATAAAAAAATTATACCTTCTTGTAAGAGCACCAAATACTTATCTGGCTAACCAACGCTTGCACAAAGAGGTAGGCTATTGCTTTATCGGTTTAACATCAAATACGACTAGATATATACATATTAACACATGTATTGTTGGGAGTTCTAAATATAAGTAAATGTATAGAGAAGTCTCACCTGAAAAAGAACTTGTCATGTTAAGAATGTGATGTGATGGCTTTGGTGGTGGTGGTGCACCACCCACCAAAGTGGTGCACCACCCAAATGACAAATTGTGGTCCAGTCCTTTCAGGGGCGGAGCCATAAAATTCATATGAGGGGGGCCAAGATCAAATATACGTATATTGAAACAACAAAAAAAAAATATCAACTAATATATAGAAGCAAACTTTATGAAACAAATTTGTTATATGATTAACAACTTAATATTATATAAATTATTCAAACAGATCTAGGTTAATTAGTAAGATATTCACAAATTTGTGCATGCTATCCAGAATTACATAACAAAGTATTAGTGTTAATTTTTCCTCATTCGATCCTTATGGTTTTATAAGGATGTAACATAATAGGTCACTCAACAACATTTTTAACATTACTATTTGAAATTAAAATTGGTGGATTAGAATATGTTTCATCATTTATTCTCTCTTTTCACTTGAAAAAATGAGTCATTATTCTTCTTAAATATTACTCAACCACTGAACCTCAAAAATGATTTTTGTAAAAACATTGTTGTATTAAAAACAAGATTAAATTATTCAAAACAAATTCATCTTTCAAAAATTATATATCTTAGTCATATTTAGAAAAACAATTTGTGGATAAAAAATTGTATATAGATCTTAGAAAAAGGGAATATATATATATATATATATATAAAAGAAGTAAAAACTTGAGGGGGGGCCATGGCAACCAAAGCCCCCCCCTTAAATCCGCCCCCGAGTCCTTTTGCCACTTGGATCGGTTGACTATGCAACACATTTTGTATTTCTTAAAATTTTTGTATTTATAGTTGGTATTTCGAAAATACATGGATTAATGAACAAAAGTTAAAACAATATTCTTCCTTGGTTGATGGTGGTCAACGGCGGTGGTCGACCGACGATGGTGGTGGTGGTCGGTCGGCAGTGGCCGGTAGAGGTGGTGATCGGGGTTGTGGAATGCTTGTGGTTGGCAGTGGTCGGTGGTGGCTGGTCGGCGGTGATCAGGGTGGTCCGTCGGCGATGGTCGGAGGTGGTTCACTGGCAGCGGGCGGCGGTGGCATGTGACACATGAGATGGAAGAGAGAATTTAAAAATTCCTACTCTTTAGGTGATATTTCAAATTCCTTTCTTCTTTTTTTAACAAAAATTCCTCAAATTTACCTTATACAAAATACCTCCTAAAATCAGTTCATTTTTAAAATTCTTCATATTTATTATTTAATACCCAAATAAGGTATTTTGCACTGATACATTTTAATTACACTCTTAAAATATTTTACCCTCTTAAATTTCTCCAAGTGGCAAAAGGATTGGAACACAATGTGCCACTTGGGAGGTGCACCACTGCACCACTTTTGGTGGGTGGTGCACCATAGACGGAACCTGTCAAGAATTCTATATAAGTGCAGGAGAGTCAGATTCGTTGCATTAAGATTTTGAGTCAAGATGTTGTGTTAAACTCATTTACGTGATTCTTCATTTAGCCCATAAAAGAATTTCGCGATCCTGAAGGAAGATCTCTCTATGTTGGTGCTTCCCCGAATCTTAAAACACACACACACACACACACACACATATATATATATATATATATATATATATCACGTATTTACACAGTTTTCAGATTTCATTTTATTTTGGCAAAATTGTACTTTTGGTCCCTTAAGTTATTTGTTTTGTTCAAATTGGTACCTTATGTTTTTTTTTGTGACAAACTAAACCTTTAAGTTAGGTTCGGGTGACAAATTGGTCCATTAAGTTGTCAAATGGACCAATAAATTAGACCCTTAATTTATTATTTTTATCGTCTTAAAGGACCAATTTGTCACCCGAACCTAACTTAAGGGTCTAGTTTGTCACAAAAAAAACCCAAGGGACCAATTTGAAGAAAACAAATAACTTGAGGGGTTAAAAGTGTAATTTTGCCTATTATTTTCTACATACAAATCCTTTGATTCCATCACCTAACCCTAGTGTGAGTAGACGTGTATAGTAATTAATGTCCAAGGAGCTTTATGCTAACATGTTATTGCTATAGCACTACAAAAAAAAAATTGCATTTTAGCGATCAATTTAGCGATCACACTTAATCGGTCGCTAAATACAGAAATTCAGTCACTAAATAGCTAAATCAATCTTTAAATGATTTAGCTACCACCAAACGATTTAACAACTAGGTAATCAGCGACCACCAAATTTGGTATCTAAATATGAAAATTTGGTCTCTAACCGAATTTCCATATTTAACGACCGAATTACCAACAAGCAAACATGGACACTGAATTATAGAAGCAATTAATTATCTTTTTATCATATTGAAGGAATCTATTTACCAATGCGGCATTGCATAAACATAGATTATACGATTCTTCAAATTTGAATATAGGAATCTGGGATTCCCTATCACAGTGCGAACAATATTAGAGCTAGAAGACCCTTTGGAGCTTAAAATCGAAACAGAAATGTTTTCTTGCAACCCATTTAGACAACCATACGCGACAATCATATGTATGAACAGTGATTCGAGTTCTTTTTTTTTAAATATTTGTTTTTTTTTAGATATTTAGCTTCTTTTTAGTACTAACATTTTTGGTTAATTACTTGCAAATATTTGGTCAATCCCGTGTAAATATTTGGTTAATTCAGTTCATTATATGGTTAATGGGTCATCCTGGAACTTACAATCATTTTCCACAACCATGTAAATATTTGGTTAATCACGTGCAAATATTTGATTAATGCAGTTCATTATATAGTTAATGGGTTATCCTAAAGCTTATAATAGTTATCCACAACCATGTAAGTTTCAGGATGACTCATTAACCATATAATGAACTGAATTAACCAAATATTTACACATGATTAACCAAATATTTGCAGGTAATTACCCAAAAAATGTTAATAATAAAAAAACTAAATTTTTTATTTATTAAATAGTCAAAATTATGAAAATATCACCACTACAATGTCATTACAATGCGCTACAGTGATGTTACAGTGGAGCAGTCCAGCAAGTTATCATAGATCAGTAGTCAAAATAACACAATGATGATCTTAGATAACGTCGTGACAAATGGATTTTGACAAACGGCTTTGTCTACCATCATCCAAAAAATTCATGGAGGATGGATCATTGCTTAATTGAAGTCGTTAGTTTATTATTAAAACAAATCAACGGTGTAGATTTATCACCTGCAACCGGTAACACCTGTAATACAAAACATCCCCACAACCACCGAAAACACCTCTGCCACCACCCGGAAGCGCCTCTGCCGAGCAAGGGCAAGAAAAAACCTTCGCCCATGTCTATTCAATGCTCCAACGTGCCGACATAGAGATTCAATTTCAACAGAGAAGCAAAACAAAATGGAATTTTCAACAAACCAAGGAGATTAGGAAATGAAGACAGCGGCGGCGACTTGAACAGTCGTGCCCTCCGTTCAACAGCCGCGCCTCCCCACTGTGTAGTCGTCGCATCGCGCAGCCCACCGCCGGCCAGCCGCCGTGTGAGCACTCCTCTCCTAGATCTGGAAACCACTCCCCTCGTCTGAGAACACAATGAAGAAGAATACATATACGCGAACAACGACTCCTCTTCATCTGACTCCCAGAAGCGGCTAGTCAAATTGTTGCCATTTTGACACCACAGTGGAACCGCTTCGCGACCGTACCAAAAATCCAGAGGATCTACTTGGAGGAGAGGGGTGGTTATAGATGAAGATGAGGTCGGATCTGCAGCCCCAGCAACCACCGCTGATCGGATGTCCATCCAGTCGCCTAACGCACCACTGCACCACCGTGAACCGCCTGAACAGCGCCCTGGCTTTCGCTGTCGAGTGGTGGGGCCGCCAGACGCCAGATGGATGTTTTGGATAGAGTATTGCTACTTTTTGTCATATGTTTTGTGGCTGGGTGGTTGGTTTGCTGCTATTTCACATGTAACTCGTTGTCATTTTGATTATAAAGAAAGAAGAAGAGGTTAATCGATCTCAATCTTGAATCATCACATAATACACATCAATTATTAATACCAGTATAAAAGTGATATATGAATGATGAATAACATAACTGTGGAGTGCTGCCATCTTAGTAGCTAAAGATATAAATTTAATCTATGCATATTTGTAAGTAGGTCTTTGGGAAGGACTTGTTCAGGGTGCTACGAGATAAGTGGGGTGCAGATTTTGGTTCCTTCATATCCGAGAAAGTGGTTGCTGTTGCTGGCGACGTGTCACTTGACAAGTTGGGACTTCAAGACGAAAAACGGAGGATTGAAGAGATGTTAGCAGAGATAAATATTATAGTACACAGTGCTGCCACTACCAAGCCGATGAAAGGTAAATGAGATTGAAACGGTAATTTCCATGTTTTATATATGATAATACTAGTTCTTTTTATGATTATCATGTTTTATAATAAGATATTAATGTTAACCTATATTTCAAATTCACTAGGGCATATATTAGTTCTATTATAATTTTAGAAATACTTGTAAGTACGAAGGTTGGTTTCGTATGATTTAATTTTATCACTTTATAATTTTCTCACTAATTATCATTGTTATTATTTTAATTTATACTTAATGACTAACTAGTGCACTTGAATTAGTTCCTACTAATTTTGCACCTATTTTATTCATACTATATAACAACCATCTTATAATTATCATGTTTGTTTTTTTCAGATTCGATATTGCAATTGGTACGAATACGATGGGAGCTTTTAATGTCTTGAATTTCGCTAAAAGTTGTCGCAAATTAGAAATTCTTCTTTATGTCTCTACTGGTAGGTAGATCACAACCTTATGTGCCCAGTGTGCCTCTAGTTTTAGGAGATTTTATATGTTGAAAGCGGAATTTTTTTGCTTATATTTTGTTGTCTAATTCAAATTTGAAAAATCTCTTTCAATAAGCTTCTATTGAAGCTTATGCATCTTGAATTTCAAATTGAACAAATTTTTAAAACTTTTCTTTTAAAGAAAATGTGAATTAAGCTACATGCAATATGAGGTTACTATCCCCATACATACATACATACATACATACATACATATTAATTTAATTTTATATATATATATATAATATATATATATATATATATATATATATATATTATATATATATATATATATATATATATATATATCTCACGAGTATATGTTATGAACAAAAATCGAAATCTAATTAATTGATTAAGGCATTTGTTGTGAGGCATATACTAATACTATCTCACATATTAATTTGCTTCTGAAAGATCCAATCACAACTATTTTATGCTACCTGTTAATTGAAAATATCCTTTTAATTCATTGCTTTAGATCTTTCGATACTCCTTTCATGTGATCCTGAGCCAGCTAGAGTAAGCTTCAATGTAGAGCTTCCACATTATAATTAAGCAAAGAATTCATTGACTAGTTTGCATTTCTGTTTCAGCTTATGTGTGTGGGCAGGCGGAAGGACTTATAACTGAGGAACGGTTCCATATGGGTCAGACTCCAAACAGGTCTTCAAGATTAGACATCAACTTAGAAAAGCAGTTGATTGAGGAAAAATTGAGCGAACTCCGAGCAAAGAATGCCAATGAAGAAACAATCACATCAATAATGAAAGAATTTGGAATTATAAGGTGCTGTGTTAATAAGTTTTAAATTTGAAGGACTATTTTAAATTTGAATTTAATTGACAAATTTAATCCACATGACATATCATAATTGGGGCTTTTTTACGTGTCGGTGTAATTTGATTGCAAAATTACAGGTATGGCGCATGTTTGGAAAAAATTATGGAAATAGAGTAAGTCGTGTATTATTCGAATAAGTCGTATGCCACGACTCAGTTTTATAATCGATGATATATTAAAAAATATTAAAATCATTGAAAGTCGTATACAAAGTTTACGACATTAATTTTTTAATTATTTTTTAAATTTTGATAAATCGTAACCAATATTTACGACTTTTATAAATTTTTTTAATTATTTTTTTTTATAACTTTTTGCTAACTCGCGTATGTGATATGCTTTGTGTTTTTTTTATTTTATTTGTTTCTTTATTTTTTAATTAAAAAATGTTTAATTAATTCATTAATATTTATAGTTAATTATTTTAATTAAGCTAATTGTTATGTTAATTAATAGATAAAAAAACTTAATAATACACAAAAAAAAATTAATTAAATTTTATTAGCAATTTACTACAAATTATAACAAAAGTACACTGATGTCATGAAGTCATGAGCATGTAAACAAATAGCGATGACATGGGTGGATGCGTACTGTTGTTTTAATCATGGTATTGTATCGCATGTCATTCATTACACCACGGTGTAACCGTGAGCCAACATTTCCACTAGCACCAAGATAAATAAAAAGCGACTCAAAATTAATTTATTTATTTATTTATTTATTAAACTTATTTTTAAGTGAAACACAAAAAAAAAAAAAAAAAATCAAAAAGTATATCTCATGCAAGACTTAGGAAAAAATTAGCAAAAAGTTATTAAAGAGCTAAAATAAAAAATATAAAAGTCGTGTTTCAAAATCACGACTTATCACAAAGTATTAAAAAAATTAAAAAAAAGTTGAAGTCGTGAATCATGCATACGACTTTTAATATCATTGAATATAAAATGACTCGTGGCCTAACATATACGACTTGCTCAGATAAGTCGTATATCTTGTATACGACTTATCTATTTTGATAATTTTTTTAAATATACACCATACTTGTAATTTTGCAATCAAAATTACACTAGAAACGTAAAAAAGCCCATAATTGGTGAATAACACAACCAGGTCTTATAGATTAGCACCTAAGTTTTGTCCTATATATTAATCCAGGTGCTTTTTCCCATGCACCCCTAATTTTTATGTTCGATGATAATCTAGGGCAAATTTGCATGGATGGCCAAACACCTATGTTTTACAAAAGCAATGGGAGAGATACTTGTGGCAAATATGAAGATAATCTTCATTTGATCATCGTACGTCCCACTTGCGTGATCGGTACTCACTCTGAACCCTTTCCGGGTTGGATTGAAGAAGTAAGGTACACAAAAATTAATGACGTATACTCCTTTTTGTAACGATAAGTTAATTTATAAATGAACATGTATGTAGTAATGTATTTTGTAAGTGTTCTTGTGCCTTTGATTGCTGCATATTAATATTTTTTTATTAGTTTTTTAAATATAATTTATATATGTTTTTGTAATGAGAATTAGTTTCATGAAATGGGTATGCAAGCACTAAATCATTTTAAACAATGGTAACAATTTTTTACAAATTTATATGTATACTTCATTTTTTATTATTGTGTGACGCGCGCTAATTAAATGTTTTGAACTATAATTTCATTATATATATATATAATAAATGATTATAGTTCAAAACATTAATTAGCGCGCGTCACACAATAATGAAAAATGAAGTATACATATAAATTTGTAAAAAATTGTTACCATTGTTTAAAATGATTTAGTGCTTGCATACCCATTTCATGAAACTAATTCTCATTACAAAAACATATATAAATTATATTTAAAAAACTAATAAAAAAATATTAATATGCAGCAATCAAAGGCACAAGAACACTTACAAAATACATTACTACATACATGTTCATTTATAAATTAACTTATCGTTACAAAAAGGAGTATACGTCATTAATTTTTGTGTACCTTACTTCTTCAATCCAACCCGGAAAGGGTTCAGAGTGAGTACCGATCACGCAAGTGGGACGTACGATGATCAAATGAAGATTATCCTTCATATTTGCCACAAGTATCTCTCCCATTGCTTTTGTAAAACAGTAGGTGTTTGGCCATCCATGCAAATTTGCCCTAGATTATCATCGAACATAAAAATTAGGGGTGCATGGGAAAAAGCACCTGGATTAATATATAGGACAAAACTTAGGTGCTAATCTATAAGACCTGGTTGTGTTATTCACCAATTATGGGCTTTTTTACGTTTCTAGTGTAATTTTGATTGCAAAATTACAAGTATGGTGTATATTTGAAAAAAATTATCAAAATAGAATAAGTCGTATACAAGATATATGACTTATCTGAGCAAGTCGTATATTTAGGCCACGACTCATTTTTATATTCAATGATTAAAAGTCGTATGCATGATTCACGACTTCAACTTTTTTTTAATTTTTTTAATATTTTGTGATAAGTCGTGACTTTGAAACACGACTTTTATATTTTTTATTTTAGCTCTTTAATAACTTTTTGCTAATTTTTTCCTAAGTCTTGCATGAGATATACTTTTTGATTTTTTTTTTTTTTGTGTTTCACTTAAAAATAAGTTTAATAAATAAATAAATAAATAAATAATTTTGAGTCGATTTTTATTTATCTTGGTGCTAGTGGAAATGTTGGCTCACGGTTGCACCGTGGTGTAATGAATGACATGCGATACAATACCATGATTAAAACAACAGTACGCATCCACCCATGTCATCGCTATTTGTTTACATACTGCTCATGACTTCATGACATCAGTGTACTTTTGTTATAATTTGTAATAAATTGCTAATAAAATTTAATTAATGTTTTTTTTGTGTATTATTAAGTTTTTTTATCTATTAATTAACATAACAATTAGCTTAATTAAAATAATTAACTATAAATATTAATGAATTAATTAAACATTTTTTAATTAAAAAATAAAGAAACAAATAAAATAAAAAAAGCACAAAGCATATCACATACGCGAGTTAGCAAAAAGTTATAAAAAAAAATAATTAATTTTTTTATAAAAGTCGTAAATATTGGTTACGATTTATCAAAATTTAAAAAATAATTAAAAAATTAATGTCGTAAACTTTGTATACGACTTTCAATGATTTTAATATTTTTTAATATATCATCGATTATAAAACTGAGTCGTGGTTGAGGCATACGACTTATTCGAATAAGTCACGACTTACTCTATTTCCATAATTTTTTCCAAACATGCGCCATACCTGTAATTTTGCAATCAAATTACACCAGACACGTAAAAAAGCCCCAATTATGATATGTCATGTGGATTAAATTTGTCAATTAAATTCAAATTTAAAATAGTCCTTCAAATTTAAAACTTATTAACACAGCACCTTATAATTCCAAATTCTTTCATTATTGATGTGATTGTTTCTTCATTGGCATTCTTTGCTCGGAGTTCGCTCAATTTTTCCTCAATCAACTGCTTTTCTAAGTTGATGTCTAATCTTGAAGACCTGTTTGGAGTCTGACCCATATGGAACCGTTCCTCAGTTATAAGTCCTTCCGCCTGCCCACACACATAAGCTGAAACAGAAATGCAAACTAGTCAATGAATTCTTTGCTTAATTATAATGTGGAAGCTCTACATTGAAGCTTACTCTAGCTGGCTCAGGATCACATGAAAGGAGTATCGAAAGATCTAAAGCAATGAATTAAAAGGATATTTTCAATTAACAGGTAGCATAAATTAAAATAGTTGTGATTGGATCTTTCAGAAGCAAATTAATATGTGAGATAGTATTAGTATATGCCTCACAACAAATTGCCTTAATCAATTAATTAGATTTCGATTTTTGTTCATAACATATACTCGTGATATATATATATATATATATATATATATATATTATATATATATATATATATATATATATATATATATATATATATATAAAATTAAATTAATATGTATGTATGTATGTATGTATGTATGTATGGGGATAGTAACCTCATATTTGCATGTAGCTTAATTCACATTTTCTTTAAAAGAAAAGTTTTAAAAATTTGTTCAATTTGAAATTCAAGATGCATAAGCTTCAATAGAAGCTTATTGAAAGAGATTTTTCAAATTTTGAATTAGACAACAAAATATAAGCAAACAAAATTCCGCTTTCAACATATAAAATCTCCTAAAACTAGAGGCACACTGGGCACATAAGGTTGTGATCTACCTACCAGTAGAGACATAAAGAAGAATTTCTAATTTGCGACAACTTTTAGCGAAATTCAAGACATTAAAAGCTCCCATCGTATTCGTACCAATTGCAATATCGAATCTGAAAAAAACAAACATGATAATTATAAGATGGTTGTTATATAGTATGAATAAAATAGGTGCAAAATTAGTAGGAACTAATTCAAGTGCACTAGTTAGTCATTAAGTATAAATTAAAATAATAAACAATGATAATTAGTGATAAAAATTATAAAGTGATAAAAATTAAATCATACGAAACCAACCTTCGTACTTACAAGTATTTCTAAAATTATAATAGAACTAATATATGCCCTAGTGAATTTGAAATATAGGTTAACATTAATATCTTATTATAAAACATGATAATCATAAAAGAACTAGTATTATCATATAAAAACATGGAAATTACCGTTTCAATCTCATTTACCTTTCATCGAGCTTGGTAGTGGCAGCACTGTGTACTATAATATTTATCTCTGCTAACATCTCTTCAATCCTCCGTTTTTCGTCTTGAAGTCCCAACTTGTCAAGTGACACGTCGCCAGCAACAGCAACCACTTTCTCGGATATGAAGGAACCAAAATCTGCACCCCACTTATCTCGTAGCACCCTGAACAAGTCCTTCCCAAAGACCTACTTACAAATATGCATAGATTAAATTTATATCTTTAGCTACTAAGATGCAGCACTCCACAGTTATGTTATTCATCATTCATATATCACTTTTATACTGGTAATTAATAATTGATGTGTATTATGTGATGATTCAAGATTGAGATCGATTAACCTCTTCTTCTTTCTTTATAATCAAAATGACAACGAGTTACATGTGAATAGCAGCAAACCAACCACCCAGCCACAAAACATATGACAAAAAGTAGCAATACTCTATCCAAAACATCCATCTGGCGTCTGGCGGCCCCACCACTCGACAGCGAAAGCCAGGGCGCTGTTCAGGCGGTTCACGGTGGTGCAGTGGTGCGTTAGGCGACTGGATGGACATCCGATCAGCGGTGGTTGCTGGGGCTGCAGATCCGACCTCATCTTCATCTATAACCACCCTCTCCTCCAAGTAAGATCCTCTGGATTTTTGGTACGGTCGCGAAGCGGTTCCACTGTGGTGTCAAAATGGCAACAATTTGACTAGCCGCTTCTGGGAGTCAGATGAAGAGGAGTCGTTGTTCGCGTATATGTATTCTTCTTCATTGTGTTCTCAGACGAGGGGAGTGGTTTCCAGATCTAGGAGAGGAGTGCTCACACGGCGGCTGGCCGGCGGTGGGCTGCGCGATGCGACGACTACACAGTGGGGAGGCGCGGCTGTTGAACGGAGGGCACGACTGTTCAAGTCGCCGCCGCTGTCTTCATTTCCTAATCTCCTTGGTTTGTTGAAAATTCCATTTTGTTTTGCTTCTCTGTTGAAATTGAATCTCTATGTCGGCACGTTGGAGCATTGAATAGACATGGGCGAAGGTTTTTCTTGCCCTTGCTCGGCAGAGGCGCTTCCGGGTGGTGGCAGAGGTGTTTTCGGTGGTTGTGGGGATGTTTTTGTATTACAGGTGTTACCGGTTGCAGGTGATAAATCTACACCGTTGATTTGTTTTAATAATAAACTAACGACTTCAATTAAGCAATGATCCATCCTCCATGAATTTTTTGGATGATGGTAGACAAAGCCGTTTGTCAAAATCCATTTGTCACGACGTTATCTAAGATCATCATTGTGTTATTTTGACTACTGATCTATGATAACTTGCTGGACTGCTCCACTGTAACATCACTGTAGCGCATTGTAATGACATTGTAGTGGTGATATTTTCATAATTTTGACTATTTAATAAATAAAAAATTTAGTTTTTTTTATTATTAACATTTTTGGGTAATTACCTGCAAATATTTGGTTAATCATGTGTAAATATTTGGTTAATTCAGTTCATTATATGGTTAATGAGTCATCCTGAAACTTACATGGTTGTGGATAACTATTATAAGCTTTAGGATAACCCATTAACTATATAATGAACTGCATTAATCAAATATTTGCACGTGATTAACCAAATATTTACATGGTTGTGGAAAATGATTGTAAGTTCCAGGATGACCCATTAACCATATAATGAACTGAATTAACCAAATATTTACACGGGATTGACCAAATATTTGCAAGTAATTAACCAAAAATGTTAGTACTAAAAAGAAGCTAAATATCTAAAAAAAACAAATATTTAAAAAAAAGAACTCGAATCACTGTTCATACATATGATTGTCGCGTATGGTTGTCTAAATGGGTTGCAAGAAAACATTTCTGTTTCGATTTTTAAGCTCCAAAGGGTCTTCTAGCTCTAATATTGTTCGCACTGTGATAGGGAATCCCAGATTCCTATATTCAAATTTGAAGAATCGTATAATCTATGTTTATGCAATGCCGCATTGGTAAATAGATTCCTTCAATATGATAAAAAGATAATTAATTGCTTCTATAATTCAGTGTCCATGTTTGCTTGTTGGTAATTCGGTCGTTAAATATGGAAATTCGGTTAGAGACCAAATTTTCATATTTAGATACCAAATTTGGTGGTCGCTGATTACCTAGTTGTTAAATCGTTTGGTGGTAGCTAAATCATTTAAAGATTGATTTAGCTATTTAGTGACTGAATTTCTGTATTTAGCGACCGATTAAGTGTGATCGCTAAATTTGATCGCTAAAATGCAATTTTTTTTTTTAGTGCTATAGCAATAACATGTTAGCATAAAGCTCCTTGGACATTAATTACTATACACGTCTACTCACACTAGGGTTAGGTGATGGAATCAAAGGATTTGTATGTAGAAAATAATAGGCAAAATTACACTTTTAACCCCTCAAGTTATTTGTTTTCTTCAAATTGGTCCCTTGGGTTTTTTTTGTGACAAACTAGACCCTTAAGTTAGGTTCGGGTGACAAATTGGTCCTTTAAGACGATAAAAATAATAAATTAAGGGTCTAATTTATTGGTCCATTTGACAACTTAATGGACCAATTTGTCACCCGAACCTAACTTAAAGGTTTAGTTTGTCACAAAAAAAAACATAAGGTACCAATTTGAACAAAACAAATAACTTAAGGGACCAAAAGTACAATTTTGCCAAAATAAAATGAAATCTGAAAACTGTGTAAATACGTGATATATATATATATATATATATATTATGTGTGTGTGTGTGTGTGTGTGTGTTTTAAGATTCGGGGAAGCACCAACATAGAGAGATCTTCCTTCAGGATCGCGAAATTCTTTTATGGGCTAAATGAAGAATCACGTAAATGAGTTTAACACAACATCTTGACTCAAAATCTTAATGCAACGAATCTGACTCTCCTGCACTTATATAGAATTCTTGACAGGTTCCGTCTATGGTGCACCACCCACCAAAAGTGGTGCAGTGGTGCACCTCCCAAGTGGCACATTGTGTTCCAATCCTTTTGCCACTTGGAGAAATTTAAGAGGGTAAAATATTTTAAGAGTGTAATTAAAATGTATCAGTGCAAAATACCTTATTTGGGTATTAAATAATAAATATGAAGAATTTTAAAAATGAACTGATTTTAGGAGGTATTTTGTATAAGGTAAATTTGAGGAATTTTTGTTAAAAAAAGAAGAAAGGAATTTGAAATATCACCTAAAGAGTAGGAATTTTTAAATTCTCTCTTCCATCTCATGTGTCACATGCCACCGCCGCCCGCTGCCAGTGAACCACCTCCGACCATCGCCGACGGACCACCCTGATCACCGCCGACCAGCCACCACCGACCACTGCCAACCACAAGCATTCCACAACCCCGATCACCACCTCTACCGGCCACTGCCGACCGACCACCACCACCATCGTCGGTCGACCACCGCCGTTGACCACCATCAACCAAGGAAGAATATTGTTTTAACTTTTGTTCATTAATCCATGTATTTTCGAAATACCAACTATAAATACAAAAATTTTAAGAAATACAAAATGTGTTGCATAGTCAACCGATCCAAGTGGCAAAAGGACTCGGGGGCGGATTTAAGGGGGGGCTTTGGTTGCCATGGCCCCCCCTCAAGTTTTTACTTCTTTTATATATATATATATATATATTCCCTTTTTCTAAGATCTATATACAATTTTTTATCCACAAATTGTTTTTCTAAATATGACTAAGATATATAATTTTTGAAAGATGAATTTGTTTTGAATAATTTAATCTTGTTTTTAATACAACAATGTTTTTACAAAAATCATTTTTGAGGTTCAGTGGTTGAGTAATATTTAAGAAGAATAATGACTCATTTTTTCAAGTGAAAAGAGAGAATAAATGATGAAACATATTCTAATCCACCAATTTTAATTTCAAATAGTAATGTTAAAAATGTTGTTGAGTGACCTATTATGTTACATCCTTATAAAACCATAAGGATCGAATGAGGAAAAATTAACACTAATACTTTGTTATGTAATTCTGGATAGCATGCACAAATTTGTGAATATCTTACTAATTAACCTAGATCTGTTTGAATAATTTATATAATATTAAGTTGTTAATCATATAACAAATTTGTTTCATAAAGTTTGCTTCTATATATTAGTTGATATTTTTTTTTTGTTGTTTCAATATACGTATATTTGATCTTGGCCCCCCTCATATGAATTTTATGGCTCCGCCCCTGAAAGGACTGGACCACAATTTGTCATTTGGGTGGTGCACCACTTTGGTGGGTGGTGCACCACC
>JAPCYP010000501.1:0-26584 GCA_035048595.1 Echinosophora koreensis | reverse complement strand
CAGATCATAGAAAGAGATTGCTCCATTGGGGTCTAAAATAGCAACCCACAATGACTTAGGATCTGAATGGTCAGAAAAGACAGTTTTCCATAACAAAACTCCATCTTTATCATAGAAATTCCATGAATTGGACACTAGAGAAGCTGAGTGAACCTTGCCACTGAAATTTTTTTGGCTTCTCTGAGCTTCCCCTGATAGGGACCAGTATTGTTGTGGAGTTTCAAATCCTGCATAGAGAACCAAATCACCTGGTATATAACCAAGATAATGAAACAAGTTATTGCGGTTGGGGAAGCTTTTGAGTCTCATTCCTTCCACAAAAGCTTGACCAGGCAAAAGGGTATCAGTGGGATGGCTAAAACTCTGCCAAATAGGTGTCCCATTTTCTCCAAGCAATACCAAATTCCCTGAATCCTGCAATTCCATGGCTCTAACTTTTTGCCCTGTTGTGTTGTTGCCCAAAACTACGCCATTCCCACTTTCCAAATATGCATTCCACTATGGTCAAACACAAACTTATCAGAATTTCTAACAAGTAAGCCTCTATTGGCAGTCCAAACCACCTTGTAGCTGCTCAAGTGAATGACAACTAATACAAACAATGAAACATCTAAGGTACCAAAGAATCCGAAAGCAAAAGCTGAGCTGTTGGATAGCAAGAAAAACCCACCATGGTCGTTCCAATCCAAGCGACATGCATTGAAACCTGGGTATATCTGGCGAATGTGTTGATCATTGGCCATGCAGGTCCCAAACAGAAGAAGCACATAGATAAACAAGGTTCCACATCTCAATAACCCCATAATTGGTAGCTGCATTAAAACACTGGCTTTTACTAAATAATCTTTAAAAAATGAATTCTGAAATATTTTTGAAAATAAATATTATAGCCAACACAAGACTAATAAAATAGGGTACTATTATGTACAAACTACAAACAAGGTATATCTAGTTTGAACCTGATAGGAGCTTCAACACCCCCCACACCTTTTCTTAGAGAGTGTTGCAGTTTGCTTTTTCATACAAACAACATGGTGTTATTTTATTCAATGAAGCAAAAACAAACATAAACATGAGAGTGAAACTACCACAAATGGAAGGAGATTTTCATGGGAAAATATGGCATTTGTGCAGGAAATCATAGACATTTACATAGCACTATAGCAGCATACCCATCAAAGGAAATTGTAAAATGACTAAGGAGAAGAAGGGTTATAGATATGAGTATGACAAACCTCATTTTGTGGCTCTTGGGCAGGTAGTTATTATCTGTAACTTCATGTGAAGAATAAGGTTGAAGCCTTAAACTTCCCCTGTCCCTGTGTGTCATTATGATGGAAGGACAATATTGTTGCACGGTTGTTGAGTTGCATTCTGGTCCAAAACTTTCCCCTTTTTTTGAGTAAGTCTGCCTGTGAATAATTTATTGCAAAGTGACACCTAAACGTAAAATGAGCACCAAAATTTCAAAAGTATTCCAACCACTACTTACTTTATTTCCTTCTCTTGTACTAATCAAAATCTATAAAATAAAACTTGCAATATTTGGCACCATCCTGCTACGGGCTAATTTGAAGACACGTTTTAAGAAAGTCCATTGGAATATTTTTGAAAAGGATACACTTCGTAAGTGTTTTTTCTTTTCTCTGTTCTATTTTTAGGAATCTCATATGCATTTGAAGAAACACACGAGTTAACGCTCAACTATTGAATGAATTTGACTAACCACATAGGTTCATTATCTATTGTGTGAGCCTCACGTAAAACTCACCCAATCAATATTAAAGATTATATTAAATAGAGTATATCAGTAGGATTTCTCTTTCGAACACAACATCCACTCTGAGAACTGTGCGATCATCGTTGTGCTAATGTGATAAACCAAAACACACTGGAAAATCTGTCAATTTCGATTTTCCATTTATTATTATTATATTTCGGAACTGGGAAGCGATGATTATTTGACTACGTGGCAGCATGAGGGAGCACGTGCTCCTACTTTTGGGGGTGAACTTTCTCATTTTCCACTAGAGGAGTGACTGGGGTCTTCACGGATTGGATTGGGTCAATTTTGAGCTAAAAAGTCATTCGATCCGATGATGAAAACAAGGTATAGTTTAGATTGGATCGGTTTGCTTCCTTAAAAAAATTGGATCCGATTCAATCCAATCAAATGCGGTTTGGATTAAATTGGATAATTCCGTTTTTATCATACTTTATTTTTTTCTTATATCAAGTGTCCTTTCTACTTATATTTAATAGTAGACAAAGGATAATTAATTTGGGAGTTTGAGAAAAAATAATTATTGATATTTTTTAACATGTTCTTTTATGTTAATTCTCAATATCTACTCTCACTTTTTTCCTTGAATCGACTACAAATAAATTATAGCTAATTATTTTCAAATTTACTTAATTGATTTCATATTTTTCCTGTTTACTCAATCATGTATATATGTTATGTATCAAAACTTTTAGCAAAATATAACTTCAATCCAATAGTATTTATTCTAAAAGTGGTCATATATGTTATTCTAACAAAAATATTAAAAAGAATGAGGGACATAAAAATATGAAAAACAATGCTGAAGTATGAGTAATACTATAATTTCAAAGTATGAGTAATACTATAATTTCAAAAATAATAGTATATGTATATAATATATCGGTTTGGATTGGATTGGATTTCACTAGAGGATCCAAAATCCGATCTAATCCAATAAAATAAAGCGGTTTTTTGGTTTTCGGTTTTTTTTTTTTTAGTTCGACTTTTACGGTTTGAATCGGTTTGGATCGATTGATAAACACCTCTAAAAGGAGACCCTCAACAAGAAAATTCAAAATTGTTTACCTCTGATCATAAATTTAATTTTTCTGACGATTTTCCTCCTGTTTGGAAAAAGTGTAAGCCAGAGAAATAGGGCTGGCATTATAAGTGCCACATTTGTTTCGGTGGATTCTAGCACGTAGTTGGTCATTTATGGGTATATCAATATACCACTAAATAACCTATTTTTTTTAAAAAAAATTAGTGGAAAAATCAATTATACCCTTATCTTCCTCCTTCCATCCAACCTTTAACTCCCTGACTGAACCTTGCAATGCCACCGTATGCCATTGGACCGCCGTCACCTGCCACCCCACCGCCGCCGGCGTCACCGCCTCAACCTCTCCAACCACCAACTCTCCAACCCCTTCCCCACCTCCCTTTTCTCTCCTCCCTCTCTCTCCTTCAACAACTCCAACTCCTCCCTTCCTTCCACCATCTTCGCCGTCGGCTGCCCTCTCCTCACTCCCCTCCCTCCGCCACTTCCAGGACCCAGATCTAACTTGTACAGGGACGGGGTTGCGAAGCAGAGGCACGTGACGATGGCGGTGGATGCTCTGCCCTCCTCCGCCTCTGTCTGTGGTTGATTTATCATCTTGCTTGTTTTGAATTTCTAGGTTTCAATGATGAGAGGATGAAGAAGGGGAGGGGCGGTGAAGCTGACGAATTTCTAGATTTTCTGGGTTTTCTAGGTTTTGATTTCAATATCGTTTTTGTTTCAATGATTTATCATCCTGCACATTCGGTGGATGTGTTTTGATGTTTCAATGACATTGTTTCATGCTGCACCATTTTTTTTTATAAACAATTCATGTTGTACCATCGTTATTATTGTTGGAGGTAGGTGGAAGAGGGGTGGGTGGGACGAAGGTCACGGGGGATGATTGGGGTGGGAGGGGTGGAGGGCAAGATGGTATTTTTAATCTTTGTTTTCTGTTTTCAATTTTTTTTAATCAATAAATCTGGACTGTTGATTATTTTATTAATATATCCAATGGTTCAAAATCATGTATGATGAAAAAAATTTGGGATATACTGATATACCCATAAATGACCAACTACATGCTAGAATCCACCGTTTGTTTCTACCAACTATATTTATTACGGTCCTAAAAAATTTTACGGGTACTTCTACGGATTATTTTATATAGACTTAATTGGATTTTTGGTCTCTTTACTATTTGTTATTATGCAATTTTGGTCCCAATAAATTTTTTAAGCACGTTTTGTATTTTTTTCAATATTGCTGATTTGGCCCTTTCATCTAATATCCGTCAATTTTTTAATGATCAATAGAGAGGCTGTAAGTGCATAAGTCTGTTGCTTTGTTTCCAGTTTTTTATTTTCATTTTCTATTTTCAGAAATAATTACAAAACTGTCACGTTATTTTCATTGTGTTTTTTGTTTCCAAAGATTTGTACAAGAAACAATAAAAACAGAAAAAAAAAATTGCTTTCAGTATTTCTTGTACAAATTTCTGAAAACAGGAAATAGAATGAAAACAATGTGATAATTTTGTAATTATTTCTGAAAACAGAAATTGAAAACAAAAAAACATGCCCTGAAACTTTTGGTTTAACTTTCGTCGTAGAGGACCATGTGGTGGAACCTAAAAAGATCTATTAAGAAAAGAACAAAACCAATAAATGACATAAAAGGAGCATTGAATCATGTTAAAACATAGAAACAGAATTAATTAACATTTAAATAAGTGGATTTGGATTTTCTAAAGTAAAATGCGCTTTAGAACATAGAGTGTGAAATTATAATCGATAATAAAGAAAATCAAGAAAGCAAATTATCATACATATTATTTATCTTGTAAGTACTTGTTTAGAAGTTAGAAGCTTACACTTTCCTACTAAAATACATCACTCAAATTAAAGGATTGTAATCCTGGATACGATGGAGTCGATATAAAGTCATAACCCACTAAAGTTATGGTGGTGGCGGGAAGCCTGTGTTGGGGGAAAAACTGAACCAATCCCAATTCTTCCTTTCTAAAGTTTTTTTTTAGTCAATGAATAAAATTCTAACACCAAGTTGGTTTGCGTAGTGTAGAAACTGGAAAAAGAATGGTGAGAAAATTGAGAGAAACTTTAGAAAAAAGTGGGATCCGAAGAAGAGTTGAGCAATTAGACATTGTTTTCGCCATGTACGCACGCATATGAATTGATACTTTAATTCAGGAAACTTATATTAATAATTTAATATGGAGGTTTGACTTAATTATTTTGAGAAATTAACTTGTGTGCAGTGTTAATGTAAATTATTATACAAATATCTAATAATATCTTAATAAAATCTGCATTATTGTTATTTCTCTATCTTAGTTGTTAAAATAAAAATACATATGTCAAATGTTAGTGAATGTAAGTGTAAAACTTTTACTTTGAGACTATATGACACTTTATTTTTGTAACCATGTTATAGGTACTAAGTATTCACCATCGTTAGCAGCGACTAATCTCCGTTGGGGAACCCGTTGGGCACACAAGGTGACTTTTCCCCTCCCAATCTTATTTTTCTCCATATAAGAGTCATGAGATTCGAACCTCTGGTCACTTGCTTAAGGTATCTGACACCCTTACTACTCGGACCAACCACATGTTGGTAAGTACATACTACTTAATCCTTATTTATATTCCACTTATTTCAAAATTTATATCGATTTTCTTTATAAGTGTAACACCCCATTTTTCAGAAGTATTTTCTTAAAGCTGATTTTATTAAGTTGTTTGATTGGTTAAGGGCTTAGTGGGATTTTTGGCTTAAAAGTCCCTTTCTGGTACATGAGCACGCCTGTGCTCATTAGCCAGCACGCCCGTGCTTAAAGTCAGGAGCGTGCCTCTGATTTTAAGTTGAGCACGACCGTGCTCAACAGTGAGCACGCCCGTGCTCAATGCGCTGACCGCGTCTCGGTGACGCTAAGTGGAGCACGATCGTGCTTAAGGGTGAGCACGACCGTGCTCAGGTCCGAATGTTATATACGTGAGCAGAATCGAGGGTTTAACATTTAACCCTAAATTTTGGTAGCAGCAGCCACCTTGTGCGGCCAGAACGAGTTTTATCCCTTTTCCCTCCTTCTTGAGCAGTTTCGTGAGCGTTGGAGACCTTGGGATACCGTTAGCATATCCGTGTCAGTTATATAGGTAACGTTCTTTCCCCTTCTTAGTTTCCTTTCATTATTTTGAATGGGGAACTAATTGTTGGTGTTTCTGTTGATCCAAGGTATTGTTTGAAGTCGAGCCGTCTTAGGGGAGGAACCAGTTGCTGTTAAGACGTTGTTAGAGAGCTACCTTCAATCCAGGTATGGGGAGAAGGGTAGTGTAATCATAGGCTCGGGGTTAGAGTAAAGTAGAGGGGTTCCCATGACCCCGTTTGATATCTGATTTGTATGATTTAATGGTCTAAATGCCTTGTTATGTAACATGTTGATTTGCTGTTATGCACTATAAACCGATGATGATGATGAATATGATGATTCATGAATGTTGTGATGGTTGCCCTAGGAGTATGGTATTATGATAATCACTGATGTTAACATGATGTTGATTGGCTGAAGTGTTTATGGAGTTGATGATGATGTGCGTTAATCCTTAAAACATGCTATTAATTGATTTAGGATTAATAGATGTAAAACCTAGAACTTGATTAAGAACTCAGTCTCTGTTCCTGCTTAGAACAGCGCTATCGCGCGATGAGCACGACCGTGCTGAACAGGGAGCACGACCGTGCTCCTAGTTGAATTCTGGGAAGATGGCCGTGCTGTTTAGCACGGCCGTGCAGGACAAAGAGCACGACCGTGCTCAATAAGAAGCACGACCGTGCTTCACTTAAAGGGAAGCATGCCCCTCACGTGTTTAAGCACGACCGTGCTATGTAACACCCTGTTTTTCGGTTTAATTTTAATTAAGTTGGATTTATCGTTTAAGGGCTTAGTGGGATTTTTGGCTAAAAGTTCCTTTCTGGTACATGAGCACGCCCATGCTCATTAGCCAGCAAGCCCGTGCTTAAAGTCAGAAGCGTGTTCTGATTTTAAGTTGAGCACGCCCGTGCTCAATGCGTGGACCGCGTCCAGTGACGCTAAGTGGAGCACGACCGTGCTCGAGGGTAAGCACGACCGTGCTCAGTCCGGAAGTTATATACGTGAGCAGACTCGAGGGTTTACGTTTAACCCTAGTTTTTGGTAGCAGCAGCCTTGTGTGTGCGGCCAGAACGAACTTTCTTCCTTCTTCCTCCTTCTTGAGCAGTTTGGTGGACAGTGGAGGCTCTGGGAGACTGTTGGATCATTGGTGTTAGTTTCGTAGGTAATGTTCGTTTCCCTTTCCTTAGTTTCCTTTCATTATTGTGAATAGGGAACTAACCCTTGGTTGTCTGTTGATCCAAGGTTTGTTCGGTGTAAGTCGCTGTAAAGGGGAAGAGCCGGTTCGTTGCTTAGGACACCGAAAGAGCTACCTTCAATCCAGGTATGGGGAGAAGGGTAGTATATTCGTAGGCTTGGGGTTAGAGTAGAGTAAGGGTTCCCATAACCCAGTTTGTTGTGCAACTATCTGTTGATATGTGTTACTTTTGATAACATGCTCTGGTTGGTATTATGATTTTTATGCTTTCTGTTCATATGATGCTATTATGATGATGGTTATGTTGATTGGTTGATATGAACATGAAAATGTGGATGGTTATTTGGTTGATGCCAATGCTGTATGAATGCTGATGTTAACGCTGTTGTCAACTCTTAAAACGTGTTAAGAATGGACTTAGGATGTTAAGTGATCAAATCCTTAAAATTGGTTGAGTATCAGCCTCTGTTCCTGCCCAGAACAGCACTGTCGCGCGTTGAGCACGACCGTGCTGAACAGGGAGCACGACCGTGCTCCCAGTTGAATTCTGGGGAGATGGCCGCGCTGTTGAGCACGGCCATACAGGACCAAGAGCACGATCGTGCTGCTGAGCACGACCGTGCTCAATAAGAAGCACGACCGTGCTTCACTTAAAGGGAAGCATGCCCCTCACGTGTTTAAGCACGACCGTGCTAAGGGTTAAGCACGACCTTGCTCAACCCTACTGGACAGAACCGAATTAAAGGAATTTAAGGGGTTTCAGACCCCATTCCCCAATAACGACAAGTTGATTAGACAATTTGGCTAATGACTACTAAAGTTAATTAAAGATGATGAGATGGCGAGGTGTTAAGTTTGGTAAGTCAGTGCCCATTGCGTACCGCAAGCTGGTGAGCTGTGCCTTGGTGCTTCTTGGCCAAGGAAGCCTTGACCCCGCGGTTTGGGTCTAAGGTGTTGTTGTTATGTACCTTGGTGGCCGAGAGTTTGCCCCAGGTACTGCTGTTGATTCCGTTTAAGTCCTCAGGTAGATTCCGCGAGGCAAGTTGTTGCAGTTAATTCCGTTGTTATCTTCGGTCGATTCCGTTGGAGTTATGGAGGTGGTGTTGCCGTTGTTGTTGTTATGTTGCATACCCATTGCATCAGAGATGTTTTTTAGGGATGTTCGACATAGGGGAGGTCGTCCTAGAGTACGGCGATCTGGCCATCCACGGTTGGAGTAGATTCTCCTAGCGCCCTCGTGATGAGGAATTCGTTGGTTTGATGCGTTGGCTATCCAAGGAGTAGATTCTCCGGCGTTGAGTAGATTCTCAATGTGGATATTTAACTCCGAAGTCGTTCATCCCGAGTTTAGTGGATCTACATGCATTGTTGGTTTAGCGGAGTAGGACTGCATTGCACTACATAGCATGTTGATGCTGTTGATGTATGTTTACGTTGGTGCAATGCCTGTATGATTTACTTTACTACCTATTCCCTGCTATTATGTCTACATGATTCTTACTCCCTATGTTTGTTTGTTTGTTTGTTTGTGTTTGGCCTGATTGGCACCTTGCAGAGGATGACGAGTAGCCCGGAGAGAAGTGACTCTGAGGAGCCGCCACTCATAGTTAGGGCTAGTTTCATGTTTTTATAGTTGTTAGTTTTCAATTGTAATTCTGAGGATGTGTTTCCGGAACGGTTATACCAGCTCTGTATGTGACATCCCCCCCCCCCGGGGTTGGTATACCGTTCCGGAATAAAATCCACGGAATTACAACTGAAACTAACAACTACGAAACATAAACTAGCCCTACAATGAGTGGCGGCTCCTCAGAGTCACTCCTCTCCGGGCTGCTCGTCATCCTCTGCAAGGTGCCAATCAGGCCAAACACAAACAACAAACATATATAGGGAGTAAGAATCGTATAAACATAATAGCATGGGAATAGGCAGTAAAGTAAACAGCAAGCATAGCAGCATCACATCAAACATCAACATCATCATCATGCTATGCAGTGCAATGCAGTCCTACTCCGCTAAACCATCAATGCATGTGGATCCACTAAACTCGGGATGAACGACTTCGGAGTTACATATCCACATTGAGAATCTACTCAACGCCGGAGAATCTACTCCTTGGATAGCCAACGCATCAAACCAACGAATGCCTCGTCACGGGGGCGCTAGGAGAATCTACTCCAACCGTGGATGGCCGGATCGCCGTACTCTAGGACGATCTCCCCTATGTCGAACATCCCTAAACAACAACTCCGATGCAATGCGTATGCAACACAACAACAACAGCAACACCACCTCCATAACTCCAACGGGATCGACCGAAGGTAACAGCGGGATCAACCGCACCAACTTGCCTCGCGGAATCTACCTGAGGACTTAAGCGGAATCAACCGCAGTACCTGGGGCAAACTCTCGGCCACCAAGGTACGTAACAACAACACCTTAGACCCAAACCGTGGGGTCAAGGCCTCCTTGGCCAAAAAGCACCAAGGCACAACTCATCAGCTTGCGGCACCCAAAAGGGTATCGACTTAGCATCTCACCCTCTCATCATCTTTAATTATCTTTAATAACATTTACCAAGTTGTCTAATCAGTTATCATCATGGGGAAGTGGGGTTTAAAAACCCCTTAAGTCCTTTAATTGTATTCTGTCACAGTGGGTTGAGCACGGTCGTGCTCGTAACCCAGCACGGTCGTGCTTAAGCACGTGAGGGGCGTGCTCCCCTGTAAGTGAAGCACGGTCGTGCTTCTTAATGAGCACGGTCGTGCTCAGCAGCACGATCGTGCTCTTGGTCCTGTATGGCCGTGCTCAACAGCGCGGCCATCTCCCCAGAATTCAACTGGGAGCACGGTCGTGCTCCCTGTTCAGCACGGTCGTGCTCAACGCGCGACAGTGCTGTTCTGGGCAGGAACAGAGGCTAATACTCAACCAATTTTAAGGATTTGATCACTTAACAACCTAAGTCCATTCTTAACACGTTTTAAGAGTTGACAACAGCGTTAACATCAGCATTCATACAGCATTGGCATCAACCAAATAGCCATCCACATTTTCATGTTCATATCAACCAATCAACATAACCATCATCATAATAGCATCATATGAACAGAAAGCATAAAAATCATAATACCAACCAGAGCATGTTATCAAAAGTAACACATATCAACAGATAGTTGCACAACAAACCGGTTATGGGAACCCTTACTCTACTCTAACCCCAAGCCTACGAATATACTACCCTTCTCCCCATACCTGGATTGAAGGTAGCTCTTTCGGTGTCCCAAGCAACGAACCGGCTCTTCCCCTTTACAGCGACTTACACCGAACAGACCTTGGATCAACAGACAACCAAGGGTTAGTTCCCTATTCACAATAATTAAAGGAAACTAAGGAAAGGAAACGAACATTACCTACGAAACTAACACCAATGATCCAACAGTCTCCCAGAGCCTCCACTGTCCACCAAACTGCTCAAGAAGGAGGAAGAAGGAAGAAAGATCGTTCTGGCCGCACACACAAGGCTGCTGCTACCAAAAACTAGGGTTAAACGTAAACCCTCGAGTTGCTCACGTATATAACTTCCGGACTTGAGCACGGTCGTGCTTACCCTCGAGCACGGTCGTGCTCCACTTAGCGTCACTGGACGCGGTCCACGCATTGAGCACGGGCGTGCTCAACTTAAAATCAGGAACACGCTTCTGACTTTAAGCACGGGCTTGCTGGCTAATGAGCATGGGCGTGCTCATGTACCAGAAAGGAACTTTTAGCCAAAAATCCCACTAAGCCCTTAAACGATAAATCCAACTTAATTAAAATTAAACCGAAAAACAGGGTGTTACATAGCACGGTCGTGCTTAAACACGTGAGGGGCATGCTTCCCTTTAAGTGAAGCACGGTCGTGCTTCTTATTGAGCACGGTCGTGCTCTTTGTCCTGCACGGCCGTGCTAAACAGCACGGCCATCTTCCCAGAATTCAACTAGGAGCACGGTCGTGCTCCCTGTTCAGCACGGTCGTGCTCATCGCGCGATAGCGCTGTTCTAAGCAGGAACAGAGACTGAGTTCTTAATCAAGTTCTAGGTTTTACATCTATTAATCCTAAATCAATTAATAGCATGTTTTAAGGATTAACGCACATCATCATCAACTCCATAAACACTTCAGCCAATCAACATCATGTTAACATCAGTGATTATCATAATACCATACTCCTAGGGCAACCATCACAACATTCATGAATCATCATATTCATCATCATCATCGGTTTATAGTGCATAACAGCAAATCAACATGTTACATAACAAGGCATTTAGACCATTAAATCATACAAATCAGATATCAAACGGGGTCATGGGAACCCCTCTACTTTACTCTAACCCCGAGCCTATGATTACACTACCCTTCTCCCCATACCTGGATTGAAGGTAGCTCTCTAACAACGTCTTAACAGCAACTGGTTCCTCCCCTAAGACGGCTCGACTTCAAACAATACCTTGGATCAACAGAAACACCAACAATTAGTTCCCCATTCAAAATAATGAAAGGAAACTAAGAAGGGGAAAGAACGTTACCTATATAACTGACACGATATGCTAACGGTATCCCAAGGTCTCCAACGCTCACGAAACTGCTCAAGAAGGAGGGAAAAGGGATAAAACTCGTTCTGGCCGCACAAGGTGGCTGCTGCTACCAAAATTTAGGGTTAAATGTTAAACCCTCGATTCTGCTCACGTATATAACATTCGGACCTGAGCACGGTCGTGCTCACCCTTAAGCACGATCGTGCTCCACTTAGCGTCACCGAGACGCGTCAGCGCATTGAGCACGGGCGTGCTCACTGTTGAGCACGGTCGTGCTCAACTTAAAATCAGAGGCACGCTCCTGACTTTAAGCACGGGCGTGCTGGCTAATGAGCACAGGCGTGCTCATGTACCAGAAAGGGACTTTTAAGCCAAAAATCCACTAAGCCCTTAACCAATCAAACAACTTAATAAAATCAGCTTTAAGAAAATACTTCTGAAAAATGGGGTGTTACACTTATAAAGAAAATCGATATAAATTTTGAAATAAGTGGAATATAAATAAGGATTAAGTAGTATGTACTTACCAACATGTGGTTGGTCCGAGTAGTAAGGGTGTCAGATACCTTAAGCAAGTGACCAGAGGTTCGAATCTCATGACTCTTATATGGAGAAAAATAAGATTGGGAGGGGAAAAGTCACCTTGTGTGCCCAACGGGTTCCCCAACGGAGATTAGTCGCTGTAACGATGGTGAATACTTAGTACCTATAACATGGTTACAAAAATAAAGTGTCATATAGTCTCAAAGTAAAAAGTTTTACACTTACATTCACTAACATTTGACATATGTATTTTTATTTTAACAACTAAGATAGAGAAATAACAATAATGCAGATTTTATTAAGATATTATTAGATATTTGTATAATAATTTACATTAACACTGCACACAAGTTAATTTCTCAAAATAATTAAGTCAAACCTCCATATTAAATTATTAATATAAGTTTCCTGAATTAAAGTATCAATTCATATGCGTGCGTACATGGCGAAAACAATGTCTAATTGCTCAACTCTTCTTCGGATCCCACTTTTTTCTAAAGTTTCTCTCAATTTTCTCACCATTCTTTTTCCAGTTTCTACACTACGCAAACCAACTTGGTGTTAGAATTTTATTCATTGACTAAAAAAAAACTTTAGAAAGGAAGAATTGGGATTGGTTCAGTTTTTCCCCCAACACAGGCTTCCGCCACCACCATAACTTTAGTGGGTTATGACTTTATATCGACTCCATCGTATCCAGGATTACAATCCTTTAATTTGAGTGATGTATTTTAGTAGGAAAGTGTAAGCTTCTAACTTCTAAACAAGTACTTACAAGATAAATAATATGTATGATAATTTGCTTTCTTGATTTTCTTTATTATCGATTATAATTTCACACTCTATGTTCTAAAGCGCATTTTACTTTAGAAAATCCAAATCCACTTATTTAAATGTTAATTAATTCTGTTTCTATGTTTTAACATGATTCAATGCTCCTTTTATGTCATTTATTGGTTTTGTTCTTTTCTTAATAGATCTTTTTAGGTTCCACCACATGGTCCTCTACGACGAAAGTTAAACCAAAAGTTTCAGGGCATGTTTTTTTGTTTTCAATTTCTGTTTTCAGAAATAATTACAAAATTATCACATTGTTTTCATTCTATTTCCTGTTTTCAGAAATTTGTACAAGAAATACTGAAAGCAATTTTTTTTTCTGTTTTTATTGTTTCTTGTACAAATCTTTGGAAACAAAAAACACAATGAAAATAACGTGACAGTTTTGTAATTATTTCTGAAAATAGAAATGAAAATAAAAAACTGGAAACAAAGCAACAGACTTATGCACTTACAGCCTCTCTATTGATCATTAAAAAATTGACGGATATTAGATGAAAGGGCCAAATCAGCAATATTGAAAAAAATACAAAACGTGCTTAAAAAATTTATTGGGACCAAAATTGCATAATAACAAATAGTAAAGAGACCAAAAATCCAATTAAGTCTATATAAAATAATCCGTAGAAGTACCCGTAAAATTTTTTAGGACCGTAATAAATATAGTTGGTAGAAACAAACGGTGGATTCTAGCATGTAGTTGGTCATTTATGGGTATATCAGTATATCCCAAATTTTTTTCATCATACATGATTTTGAACCATTGGATATATTAATAAAATAATCAACAGTCCAGATTTATTGATTAAAAAAAATTGAAAACAGAAAACAAAGATTAAAAATACCATCTTGCCCTCCACCCCTCCCACCCCAATCATCCCCGTGACCTTCGTCCCACCCACCCCTCTTCCACCTACCTCCAACAATAATAACGATGGTACAACATGAATTGTTTATAAAAAAAAATGGTGCAGCATGAAACAATGTCATTGAAACATCAAACAACATCCACCGAATGTGCAGGATGATAAATCATTGAAACAAAAACGATATTGAAATCAAAACCTAGAAAACCCAGAAAATCTAGAAATTCGTCAGCTTCACCGCCCCTCCCCTTCTTCATCCTCTCATCATTGAAACCTAGAAATTCAAAACAAGCAAGATGATAAATCAACCACAGACAGAGGCGGAGGAGGGCAGAGCATCCACCGCCATCGTCACGTGCCTCTGCTTCGCAACCCCGTCCCTGTACAAGTTAGATCTGGGTCCTGGAAGTGGCGGAGGGAGGGGAGTGAGGAGAGGGCAGCCGACGGCGAAGATGGTGGAAGGAAGGGAGGAGTTGGAGTTGTTGAAGGAGAGAGAGGGAGGAGAGAAAAGGGAGGTGGGGAAGGGGTTGGAGAGTTGGTGGTTGGAGAGGTTGAGGCGGTGACGCCGGCGGCGGTGGGGTGGCAGGTGACGGCGGTCCAATGGCATACGGTGGCATTGCAAGGTTCAGTCAGGGAGTTAAAGGTTGGATGGAAGGAGGAAGATAAGGGTATAATTGATTTTTCCACTAATTTTTTTTAAAAAAAATAGGTTATTTAGTGGTATATTGATATACCCATAAATGACCAACTACGTGCTAGAATCCACCGAAACAAATGTGGCACTTATAATGCCAGCCCTATTTCTCTGGCTTACACTTTTTCCAAACAGGAGGAAAATCGTCAGAAAAATTAAATTTATGATCAGAGGTAAACAATTTTGAATTTTCTTGTTGAGGGTCTCCTTTTAGAGGTGTTTATCAATCGATCCAAACCGATTCAAACCGTAAAAGTCGAACTAAAAAAAAAAAAACCGAAAACCAAAAAACCGCTTTATTTTATTGGATTAGATCGGATTTTGGATCCTCTAGTGAAATCCAATCCAATCCAAACCGATATATTATATACATATACTATTATTTTTGAAATTATAGTATTACTCATACTTTGAAATTATAGTATTACTCATACTTCAGCATTGTTTTTCATATTTTTATGTCCCTCATTCTTTTTAATATTTTTGTTAGAATAACATATATGACCACTTTTAGAATAAATACTATTGGATTGAAGTTATATTTTGCTAAAAGTTTTGATACATAACATATATACATGATTGAGTAAACAGGAAAAATATGAAATCAATTAAGTAAATTTGAAAATAATTAGCTATAATTTATTTGTAGTCGATTCAAGGAAAAAAGTGAGAGTAGATATTGAGAATTAACATAAAAGAACATGTTAAAAAATATCAATAATTATTTTTTCTCAAACTCCCAAATTAATTATCCTTTGTCTACTATTAAATATAAGTAGAAAGGACACTTGATATAAGAAAAAAAAAAGTATGATAAAAACGGAATTATCCAATTTAATCCAAACCGCATTTGATTGGATTGAATCGGATCCAATTTTTTTAAGGAAGCAAACCGATCCAATCTAAACTATACCTTGTTTTCATCATCGGATCGAATGACTTTTTAGCTCAAAATTGACCCAATCCAATCCGTGAAGACCCCAGTCACTCCTCTAGTGGAAAATGAGAAAGTTCACCCCCAAAAGTAGGAGCACGTGCTCCCTCATGCTGCCACGTAGTCAAATAATCATCGCTTCCCAGTTCCGAAATATAATAATAATAATGGAAAATCGAAATTGACAGATTTTCCAGTGTGTTTTGGTTTATCACATTAGCACAACGATGATCGCACAGTTCTCAGAGTGGATGTTGTGTTCGAAAGAGAAATCCTACTGATATACTCTATTTAATATAATCTTTAATATTGATTGGGTGAGTTTTACGTGAGGCTCACACAATAGATAATGAACCTATGTGGTTTAGTCAAATTCATTCAATAGTTGAGCGTTAACTCGTGTGTTTCTTCAAATGCATATGAGATTCCTAAAAATAGAACAGAGAAAAGAAAAAACACTTACGAAGTGTATCCTTTTCAAAAATATTCCAATGGACTTTCTTAAAACGTGTCTTCAAATTAGCCCGTAGCAGGATGGTGCCAAATATTGCAAGTTTTATTTTATAGATTTTGATTAGTACAAGAGAAGGAAATAAAGTAAGTAGTGGTTGGAATACTTTTGAAATTTTGGTGCTCATTTTACGTTTAGGTGTCACTTTGCAATAAATTATTCACAGGCAGACTTACTCAAAAAAAGGGGAAAGTTTTGGACCAGAATGCAACTCAACAACCGTGCAACAATATTGTCCCTTCCATCATAATGACACACAGGGACAGGGGAAGTTTAAGGCTTCAACCTTATTCTTCACATGAAGTTACAGATAATAACTACCTGCCCAAGAGCCACAAAATGAGGTTTGTCATACTCATATCTATAACCCTTCTTCTCCTTGAGTCATTTTACAATTTCCTTTGATGGGTATGCTGCTATAGTGCTATGTAAATGTCTATGATTTCCTGCACAAATGCCATATTTTCCCATGAAAATCTCCTTCCATTTGTGGTAGTTTCACTCTCATGTTTATGTTTGTTTTTGCTTCATTGAATAAAATAACACCATGTTGTTTGTATGAAAAAGCAAACTGCAACACTCTCTAAGAAAAGGTGTGGGGGGTGTTGAAGCTCCTATCAGGTTCAAACTAGATATACCTTGTTTGTAGTTTGTACATAATAGTACCCTATTTTATTAGTCTTGTGTTGGCTATAATATTTATTTTCAAAAATATTTCAGAATTCATTTTTTAAAGATTATTTAGTAAAAGCCAGTGTTTTAATGCAGCTACCAAATTATGGGGTTATTGAGATGTGGAACCTTGTTTATCTATGTGCTTCTTCTGTTTGGGACCTGCATGGCCAATGATCAACACATTCGCCAGATATACCCAGGTTTCAATGCATGTCGCTTGGATTGGAACGACCATGGTGGGTTTTTCTTGCTATCCAACAGCTCAGCTTTTGCTTTCGGATTCTTTGGTACCTTAGATGTTTCATTGTTTGTATTAGTTGTCATTCACTTGAGCAGCTACAAGGTGGTTTGGACTGCCAATAGAGGCTTACTTGTTAGAAATTCTGATAAGTTTGTGTTTGACCATAGTGGGAATGCATATTTGGAAAGTGGGAATGGCGTAGTTTGGGCAACAAACACAACAGGGCAAAAAGTTAGAGCCATGGAATTGCAGGATTCAGGGAATTTGGTATTGCTTGGAGAAAATGGGACACCTATTTGGCAGAGTTTTAGCCATCCCACTGATACCCTTTTGCCTGGTCAAGCTTTTGTGGAAGGAATGAGACTCAAAAGCTTCCCCAACCGCAATAACTTGTTTCATTATCTTGGTTATATACCAGGTGATTTGGTTCTCTATGCAGGATTTGAAACTCCACAACAATACTGGTCCCTATCAGGGGAAGCTCAGAGAAGCCAAAAAAATTTCAGTGGCAAGGTTCACTCAGCTTCTCTAGTGTCCAATTCATGGAATTTCTATGATAAAGATGGAGTTTTGTTATGGAAAACTGTCTTTTCTGACCATTCAGATCCTAAGTCATTGTGGGTTGCTATTTTAGACCCCAATGGAGCAATCTCTTTCTATGATCTGAACAAGGGTAGGTCTGCTACCCCTGAGGCATTTAGGATACCACAAGATCCTTGTGGCATTCCTGAGCCTTGTGATCCTTACAGTGTTTGCTTCTTTGAAAACTGGTGTGAATGCCCTGCACTCCTCAAATCTCGTTTTAACTGCAAGCCTCCAAACATCTCAACCTGCTCTAGGAGTTCAACAGAACTTATATATGTTGGTGAAAAGCTTGATTATTTTGCACTTCAGTATGTTGCACCAGTTTCAAAATCAACCCTGAATGCTTGCAAAGAAGCTTGTTTAGGAAATTGCTCTTGCCTTGTGCTTTTCTTTGAAAATAGTACCAGCAGATGCTTTCATTTTGATCAGACTGGGAGTTTCCAACGCTCCAAGGCGAGCACTGGTGGTTATGTTTTCATAATGAAACATAACCACCAGTGCTCGCCTTGGAGCGTTGGAAACTCCCAGTCTGATCAAAATGAAAGCATCTGCTGGTACTATTTTCAAAGAAAAGCACAAGGCAAGAGCAATTTCCTAAACAAGCTTCTTTGCAAGCATTCAGGGTTGATTTTGAAACTGGTGCAACATACTGAAGTGCAAAATAATCAAGCTTTTCACCAACATATATAAGTTCTGTTGAACTCCTAGAGCAGGTTGAGATGTTTGGAGGCTTGCAGTTAAAACGAGATTTGAGGAGTGCAGGGCATTCACACCAGTTTTCAAAGAAGCAAACACTGTAAGGATCACAAGGCTCAGGAATGCCACAAGGATCTTGTGGTATCCTAAATGCCTCAGGGGTAGCAGACCTACCCTTGTTCAGATCATAGAAAGAGATTGCTCCATTGGGGTCTAAAATAGCAACCCACAATGACTTAGGATCTGAATGGTCAGAAAAGACAGTTTTCCATAACAAAACTCCATCTTTATCATAGAAATTCCATGAATTGGACACTAGAGAAGCTGAGTGAACCTTGCCACTGAAATTTTTTTGGCTTCTCTGAGCTTCCCCTGATAGGGACCAGTATTGTTGTGGAGTTTCAAATCCTGCATAGAGAACCAAATCACCTGGTATATAACCAAGATAATGAAACAAGTTATTGCGGTTGGGGAAGCTTTTGAGTCTCATTCCTTCCACAAAAGCTTGACCAGGCAAAAGGGTATCAGTGGGATGGCTAAAACTCTGCCAAATAGGTGTCCCATTTTCTCCAAGCAATACCAAATTCCCTGAATCCTGCAATTCCATGGCTCTAACTTTTTGCCCTGTTGTGTTTGTTGCCCAAACTACGCCATTCCCACTTTCCAAATATGCATTCCCACTATGGTCAAACACAAACTTATCAGAATTTCTAACAAGTAAGCCTCTATTGGCAGTCCAAACCACCTTGTAGCTGCTCAAGTGAATGACAACTAATACAAACAATGAAACATCTAAGGTACCAAAGAATCCGAAAGCAAAAGCTGAGCTGTTGGATAGCAAGAAAAACCCACCATGGTCGTTCCAATCCAAGCGACATGCATTGAAACCTGGGTATATCTGGCGAATGTGTTGATCATTGGCCATGCAGGTCCCAAACAGAAGAAGCACATAGATAAACAAGGTTCCACATCTCAATAACCCCATAATTTGGTAGCTGCATTAAAACACTGGCTTTTACTAAATAATCTTTAAAAAATGAATTCTGAAATATTTTTGAAAATAAATATTATAGCCAACACAAGACTAATAAAATAGGGTACTATTATGTACAAACTACAAACAAGGTATATCTAGTTTGAACCTGATAGGAGCTTCAACACCCCCCACACCTTTTCTTAGAGAGTGTTGCAGTTTGCTTTTTCATACAAACAACATGGTGTTATTTTATTCAATGAAGCAAAAACAAACATAAACATGAGAGTGAAACTACCACAAATGGAAGGAGATTTTCATGGGAAAATATGGCATTTGTGCAGGAAATCATAGACATTTACATAGCACTATAGCAGCATACCCATCAAAGGAAATTGTAAAATGACTCAAGGAGAAGAAGGGTTATAGATATGAGTATGACAAACCTCATTTTGTGGCTCTTGGGCAGGTAGTTATTATCTGTAACTTCATGTGAAGAATAAGGTTGAAGCCTTAAACTTCCCCTGTCCCTGTGTGTCATTATGATGGAAGGGACAATATTGTTGCACGGTTGTTGAGTTGCATTCTGGTCCAAAACTTTCCCCTTTTTTTGAGTAAGTCTGCCTGTGAATAATTTATTGCAAAGTGACACCTAAACGTAAAATGAGCACCAAAATTTCAAAAGTATTCCAACCACTACTTACTTTATTTCCTTCTCTTGTACTAATCAAAATCTATAAAATAAAACTTGCAATATTTGGCACCATCCTGCTACGGGCTAATTTGAAGACACGTTTTAAGAAAGTCCATTGGAATATTTTTGAAAAGGATACACTTCGTAAGTGTTTTTTCTTTTCTCTGTTCTATTTTTAGGAATCTCATATGCATTTGAAGAAACACACGAGTTAACGCTCAACTATTGAATGAATTTGACTAAACCACATAGGTTCATTATCTATTGTGTGAGCCTCACGTAAAACTCACCCAATCAATATTAAAGATTATATTAAATAGAGTATATCAGTAGGATTTCTCTTTCGAACACAACATCCACTCTGAGAACTGTGCGATCATCGTTGTGCTAATGTGATAAACCAAAACACACTGGAAAATCTGTCAATTTCGATTTTCCATTTATTATTATTATATTTCGGAACTGGGAAGCGATGATTATTTGACTACGTGGCAGCATGAGGGAGCACGTGCTCCTACTTTTGGGGGTGAACTTTCTCATTTTCCACTAGAGGAGTGACTGGGGTCTTCACGGATTGGATTGGGTCAATTTTGAGCTAAAAAGTCATTCGATCCGATGATGAAAACAAGGTATAGTTTAGATTGGATCGGTTTGCTTCCTTAAAAAAATTGGATCCGATTCAATCCAATCAAATGCGGTTTGGATTAAATTGGATAATTCCGTTTTTATCATACTTTATTTTTTTCTTATATCAAGTGTCCTTTCTACTTATATTTAATAGTAGACAAAGGATAATTAATTTGGGAGTTTGAGAAAAAATAATTATTGATATTTTTTAACATGTTCTTTTATGTTAATTCTCAATATCTACTCTCACTTTTTTCCTTGAATCGACTACAAATAAATTATAGCTAATTATTTTCAAATTTACTTAATTGATTTCATATTTTTCCTGTTTACTCAATCATGTATATATGTTATGTATCAAAACTTTTAGCAAAATATAACTTCAATCCAATAGTATTTATTCTAAAAGTGGTCATATATGTTATTCTAACAAAAATATTAAAAAGAATGAGGGACATAAAAATATGAAAAACAATGCTGAAGTATGAGTAATACTATAATTTCAAAGTATGAGTAATACTATAATTTCAAAAATAATAGTATATGTATATATATATCGGTTTGGATTGGATTGGATTTCACTAGAGGATCCAAAATCCGATCTAATCCAATAAAATAAAGCGGTTTTTTGGTTTTCGGTTTTTTTTTTTTTAGTTCGACTTTTACGGTTTGAATCGGTTTGGATCGATTGATAAACACCTCTAAAAGGAGACCCTCAACAAGAAAATTCAAAATTGTTTACCTCTGATCATAAATTTAATTTTTCTGACGATTTTCCTCCTGTTTGGAAAAAGTGTAAGCCAGAGAAATAGGGCTGGCATTATAAGTGCCACATTTGTTTCGGTGGATTCTAGCACGTAGTTGGTCATTTATGGGTATATCAATATACCACTAAATAACCTATTTTTTTTAAAAAAAATTAGTGGAAAAATCAATTATACCCTTATCTTCCTCCTTCCATCCAACCTTTAACTCCCTGACTGAACCTTGCAATGCCACCGTATGCCATTGGACCGCCGTCACCTGCCACCCCACCGCCGCCGGCGTCACCGCCTCAACCTCTCCAACCACCAACTCTCCAACCCCTTCCCCACCTCCCTTTTCTCTCCTCCCTCTCTCTCCTTCAACAACTCCAACTCCTCCCTTCCTTCCACCATCTTCGCCGTCGGCTGCCCTCTCCTCACTCCCCTCCCTCCGCCACTTCCAGGACCCAGATCTAACTTGTACAGGGACGGGGTTGCGAAGCAGAGGCACGTGACGATGGCGGTGGATGCTCTGCCCTCCTCCGCCTCTGTCTGTGGTTGATTTATCATCTTGCTTGTTTTGAATTTCTAGGTTTCAATGATGAGAGGATGAAGAAGGGGAGGGGCGGTGAAGCTGACGAATTTCTAGATTTTCTGGGTTTTCTAGGTTTTGATTTCAATATCGTTTTTGTTTCAATGATTTATCATCCTGCACATTCGGTGGATGTTGTTTGATGTTTCAATGACATTGTTTCATGCTGCACCATTTTTTTTTATAAACAATTCATGTTGTACCATCGTTATTATTGTTGGAGGTAGGTGGAAGAGGGGTGGGTGGGACGAAGGTCACGGGGGATGATTGGGGTGGGAGGGGTGGAGGGCAAGATGGTATTTTTAATCTTTGTTTTCTGTTTTCAATTTTTTTTAATCAATAAATCTGGACTGTTGATTATTTTATTAATATATCCAATGGTTCAAAATCATGTATGATGAAAAAAATTTGGGATATACTGATATACCCATAAATGACCAACTACATGCTAGAATCCACCGTTTGTTTCTACCAACTATATTTATTACGGTCCTAAAAAATTTTACGGGTACTTCTACGGATTATTTTATATAGACTTAATTGGATTTTTGGTCTCTTTACTATTTGTTATTATGCAATTTTGGTCCCAATAAATTTTTTAAGCACGTTTTGTATTTTTTTCAATATTGCTGATTTGGCCCTTTCATCTAATATCCGTCAATTTTTTAATGATCAATAGAGAGGCTGTAAGTGCATAAGTCTGTTGCTTTGTTTCCAGTTTTCTATTTTCATTTCCTATTTTCAGAAATAATTACAAAACTGTCACGTTATTTTCATTGTGTTTTTTGTTTCCGAAGATTTGTACAAGAAACAATAAAAACAGAAAAAAATTGCTTTCAGTATTTCTTGTACAAATTTCTGAAAACAGGAAATAGAATGAAAACAATGTGATAGTTTTGTAATTATTTCTGAAAACAGAAATTGAAAACAAAACAAACATGCCCTAAAACTTTTGGTTTAACTTTCGTCGTAGAGGACCATGTGGTGGAACCTAAAAAGATCTATTAAGAAAAGAACAAAACCAATAAATGACATAAAAGGAGCATTGAATCGTGTTAAAACATAGAAACAGAATTAATTAACATTTAAATAAGTGGATTTGGATTTTCTAAAGTAAAATGCGCTTTAGAACATAGTGTGAAATTATAATCGATAATAAAGAAAATCAAGAAAGCAAATTATCATACATATTATTTATCTTGTAAGTACTTGTTTAGAAGTTAGAAGCTTACACTTTCCTTTACTAAAATACATCACTCAAATTAAAGGATTGTAATCCTGGATACGATGGAGTCGATATAAAGTCATAACCCACTAAAGTTATGGTGGTGGCGTGAAGCCTGTGTTGGGGGAAAAACTGAACCAATCCCAATTCTTCCTTTCTAAAGTTTTTTTTTAGTCAATGAATAAAATTCTAACACCAAGTTGGTTTGCGTAGTGTAGAAACTGGAAAAAGAATGGTGAGAAAATTGAGAGAAACTTTAGAAAAAAGTGGGATCCGAAGAAGAGTTGAGCAATTAGACATTGTTTTCGCCATGTACGCACGCATATGAATTGATACTTTAATTCAGGAAACTTATATTAATAATTTAATATGGAGGTTTGACTTAATTATTTTGAGAAATTAACTTGTGTGCAGTGTTAATGTAAATTATTATTCAAATATCTAATAATATCTTAATAAAATCTGCATTATTGTTATTTCTCTATCTTAGTTGTTAAAATAAAAATACATATGTCAAATGTTAGTGAATGTAAGTGTAAAACTTTTTACTTTGAGACTATATGACACTTTATTTTTGTAACCATGTTATAGGTACTAAGTATTCACCATCGTTAACAGCGACTAATCTCCGTTGGGGAACCCGTTGGGCACACAAGGTGACTTTTCCCCTCCCAATCTTATTTTTCTCCATATAAGAGTCATGAGATTCGAACCTCTGGTCACTTGCTTAAGGTATCAGACACCCTTACTACTCGGACCAACCACATGTTGGTAAGTACATACTACTTAATCCTTATTTATATTCCTCTTATTTCAAAATTTATATCGATTTTCTTTATAAGTGTAACACCCCATTTTTCAGAAGTATTTTCTTAAAGCTGATTTTATTAAGTTGTTTGATTGGTTAAGGGCTTAGTGTGATTTTTGGCTTAAAAGTCCCTTTCTGGTACATGAGCACGCCCGTGCTCATTAGCCAGCACGCCCGTGCTTAAAGTCAGGAGCGTGCCTCTGATTTTAAGTTGAGCACGACCGTGCTCAACAGTGAGCACGTCCGTGCTCAATGCGCTGACTGTGTCTCGGTGACGCTAAGTGGAGCACGATCGTGCTTAAGGGTGAGCACGACCGTGCTCAGGTCCGAATGTTATATACGTGAGCAGAATCGAGGGTTTAACATTTAACCCTAAATTTTGGTAGCAGCAGCCACCTTGTGCGGCCAGAACGAGTTTTATCCCTTTTCCCTCCTTCTTGAGCAGTTTCGTGAGCGTTGGAGACCTTGGGATACCGTTAGCATATCTGTGTCAGTTATATAGGTAACGTTCTTTCCCCTTCTTAGTTTCCTTTCATTATTTTGAATGGGGAACTAATTGTTGGTGTTTCTGTTGATCCAAGGTATTGTTTGAGGTCGAGCCGTCTTAGGGGAGGAACCAGTTGCTGTTAAGACGTTGTTAGAGAGCTACCTTCAATCCAGGTATGGGGAGAAGGGTAGTGTAATCATAGGCTCGGGGTTAGAGTAAAGTAGAGGGGTTCCCATGACCCCGTTTGATATCTGATTTGTATGATTTAATGGTCTAAATGCCTTGTTATGTAACATGTTGATTTGCTGTTATGCACTATAAACCGATGATGATGATGAATATGATGATTCATGAATGTTGTGATGGTTGCCCTAGGAGTATGGTATTATGATAATCACTGATGTTAACATGATGTTGATTGGCTGAAGTGTTTATGGAGTTGATGATGATGTGCGTTAATCCTTAAAACATGCTATTAATTGATTTAGGATTAATAGATGTAAAACCTAGAACTTGATTAAGAACTCAGTCTCTGTTCCTGCTTAGAACAGCGCTATCGCGCGATGAGCACGACCGTGCTGAACAGGGAGCACGACCGTGCTCCTAGTTGAATTCTGGGAAGATGGCCGTGCTGCTTAGCACGGCCGTGCAGGACAAAGAGCACGACCGTGCTCAATAAGAAGCACGACCGTGCTTCACTTAAAGGGAAGCATGCCCCTCACGTGTTTAAGCACGACCGTGCTATGTAACACCCTGTTTTTCGGTTTAATTTTAATTAAGTTGGATTTATCGTTTAAGGGCTTAGTGGGATTTTTGGCTAAAAGTCCCTTTCTGGTACATGAGCACGCCCATGCTCATTAGCCAGCAAGCCCGTGCTTAAAGTCAGAAGCGTGTTCTGATTTTAAGTTGAGCACGCCCGTGCTCAATGCGTGGACCGCGTCCGTGACGCTAAGTGGAGCACGACCGTGCTCGAGGGTAAGCACGACCGTGCTCAGTCCGGAAGTTATATACGTGAACAGAACTCGAGGGTTTACGTTTAACCCTAGTTTTTGGTAGCAGCAGCCTTGTGTGTGCGGCCAGAACGAACTTTCTTCCTTCTTCCTCCTTCTTGAGCAGTTTGGTGGACAGTGGAGGCTCTGGGAGACTGTTGGATCATTGGTGTTAGTTTCGTAGGTAATGTTCGTTTCCCTTTCCTTAGTTTCCTTTCATTATTGTGAATAGGGAACTAACCCTTGGTTGTCTGTTGATCCAAGGTTGTTCGGTGTAAGTCGCTGTAAAGGGGAAGAGCCGGTTCGTTGCTTAGGACACCGAAAGAGCTACCTTCAATCCAGGTATGGGGAGAAGGGTAGTATATTCGTAGGCTTGGGGTTAGAGTAGAGTAAGGGTTCCCATAACCCAGTTTGTTGTGCAACTATCTGTTGATATGTGTTACTTTTGATAACATGCTCTGGTTGGTATTATGATTTTTATGCTTTCTGTTCATATGATGCTATTATGATGATGGTTATGTTGATTGGTTGATATGAACATGAAAATGTGGATGGTTATTTGGTTGATGCCAATGCTGTATGAATGCTGATGTTAACGCTGTTGTCAACTCTTAAAACGTGTTAAGAATGGACTTAGGATGTTAAGTGATCAAATCCTTAAAATTGGTTGAGTATCAGCCTCTGTTCCTGCCCAGAACAGCACTGTCGCGCGTTGAGCACGACCGTGCTGAACAGGGAGCACGACCGTGCTCCCAGTTGAATTCTGGGGAGATGGCCGCGCTGTTGAGCACGGCCATACAGGACCAAGAGCACGATCGTGCTGCTGAGCACGACCGTGCTCATTAAGAAGCACGACCGTGCTTCACTTACAGGGGAGCACGCCCCTCACGTGCTTAAGCACGACCGTGCTGGGTTACGAGCACGACCGTGCTCAACCCACTGTGACAGAACCAGATTAAAGGACTTAAGGGGTTTTAAACCCCACTTCCCCATGATGATAACTGATTAGACAATTGGTAAATGTTAATAAAGATAATAAAGATGATGAGAGGTGAGATGTTAAGTCGATACCCTTTGGGTGCCGCAAGCTGATGAGTTGTGCCTTGGTGCTTTTT
>JAPCYP010000500.1:0-26689 GCA_035048595.1 Echinosophora koreensis | reverse complement strand
AGACACTCAATTAAGTGTAGCACCTAGTTTGCTGCGGCGCCCAATTCCAATTGCTGAAATGGGCTTCGCATGTTTCTCCCATGGAATTGCAAACCATGCAACCAACCTCACTTTTGGTTTGGGCTACCTGTTCCGTGTCTTTCTTTTTTTATTTTTTTATTTGATTTATGCACAGTTTGTACTTGTATTGATTCTTCATGTAACACCATGCTTTTTAGCTACGTTGTATTATCGATAAAAAAATATCTATTTATATTTTTATTCGAAATCTAGAAAATTATTTTGGAGAAAACAAAATCATATCTAAAACCTACTTTATGGTAGGAAGTTCTGATTAAAATTTAGGTTTAAAATTCAGATGGAAACTGATCTGCATTTTTACTGACAATATAATTTTATAATGGCAGAAAACCCTAATTGGACCCGAAACTGAAAAATTGTAGATTTTTATATTATGTCCATGAGGAAGTCTATTTTCCATAGTTTTGCCCAAAAATAAAATATTAGATTTTATTCGGGAGAATTTTGGGGAAAAATAGACGGAAACCCTAATCGGGTAAAACGATGGAGCCAGATATGGAGCTGAAGTGATGGAACTGATTGATGTGACTGAGGGGACAAGCATTTATGGTGCATTTATGGCGATTCCTAAATATCTAGATATTTTAAGGTAAAAAGACCAAAATGCCTCCAAGCTTTCGTGGTTATTAACAAGACACATCTCCTCACCCTCAACCACTCATTTTACCTGGTTGTAAACCCCCACACCTCTCCAATTTCGTGCAGCCGCAACCACTAAACCAAACCTATTTCATTTTGCTTTCATTTCATCTTCTTCCTCTCAAAAATCGTAATCGGTTAAACAACGGAATCAGATACCGATGCGTAGAGATACACCGAGAGACAGAATGGCGAGTCATCCATGATAACTCAGAGGGAATGAGTCACCATGGTGAGTCATGATGGTGACTCATCTTCACCATAAATGCTAAACCCCAAAGTATCTAGATATTTATGTAGTAACCTAACCTATCGTAGTTAAACTTCAACCAAGGTCATAACAAAACCAATTTGGCTTCTCCTTCCTCATTGTGGTGCACAACCAGTCACACCCTTCAAACACTCATCCACCACACATTTCATTCCTAGCCACGATGATTATTAAGGCTAGCTAGCTTATAATATTATATTTCTAACTTAACTTAACCTATCTTAGTAAACATTAACTATGGTTATTAAGGACACATCCCCTATCCCTTAACCACTCAATTTACTTGGCTGAAAACACCTCCACACCTAACCAATTTCGTGGCTGCCTTCTCTCCTCTTCATCACTTCATTGATTCATTCATTCATTAATTCATTCTTTTCATCAAAATTGTCTAAGTCATTCTCTCAAAAACCTAAGACTCCATGATGGCAAAGCTTGCATCTTGGATCATTATTTTCTTCATTTCAATGGAGGATCCTCTTCCTCAACTATCTTTATCACCCACTACTTCGGATTAGAGGAGAAGAATTGAGAGAGAAACCTCAATAGTTACAAGAAGCCTTTGTTGGAAGCTTTGAAACCTAGTTGGAGCAGTCTCAGTGAGAGAGTCGCCAAACATTCTTCAACCGTTGGATCATTCTCAAATTTTAGAAGAAGGTTCATGACTTGTGGTTCTTCATATCCAACGGTTAGCATTATGAACAAACCTCCATAGTAAGAGATATTAAGTTCGGACAGTGGACTGAAAGGGTGAGAAACTCAACCGGATACCATCTAAGCTATCACCATAGAATTGTGATATGAGATTGTTAACCGTTAGATCGGGCTGAAACTTTGTGAGAAGGTGTAGGAAGAATATTTCTTCATTGTCACCTTTCGGTTTTGTAAATAAAGCTCTATGTCCAGAGAAATGGAGCTAGAACAGTAGCTCTGTTTTGGTAGCTTTTCCCTAGGATTCATGGGCTTATTTTGAATCCGATTTCCCCTAAGTCCATCCGTTGTTATCGTAAGTTTTTCCATCGATTTTGTGTAACATCCCAAATTTCCTAGCTTGCAAAATAGTATTACCCAATAAATAGAAGGAGCCTATCTTTAAGGGAGAAGTGTTTTAAGGATAGTTAATAATAAATGTTTTAGATTTGTTAAGAAAGAAATGTTTAGAATTAAGATAGGGGTGTATTTAGTAGTTGAAGAGGTGTAGATAGTAAGCTGGGTTTTAACTTTTACTAAAGAAATAAAAAATAAAAAAAAATAAAAAGAAAGAAGAGAAGGGGATAAAAGAAGGGGGAACGTGAGAAATGGGGGATGGATGAAATCAGAATAGTAGAGAAAGAAAGGAAAAGAGAAAGAAAGAGAAGGGAGATGAAGAAGAAAGAAGAATGGAGAAGAGAGATCAAGGGATATAGCCATGAGAAGGAGATGAGGGTTGGAGATCCTAGATCAAGTTTGCAGAACCAAGAGAAGAAATGGAAGAGAAGAAAAATGAGAGAAAACTAGGGTTCAACCAAAAAGGGAGATCACATAGACAACCTTCAATCCACTACATAGTCATGTGAGTTCTTGTTGTTTGTAACATGGGTGACCATAAATCCCAACTATTTGCTAAGTGCTTTATTACTTACATGCTTATTTTGGTGTTGGATGATGTGTGGAATCACTGATTTTGATTGCATGCAAGGTTAGGGGTTGATTTGGGTGACATTGATAAAGGGGGAGGAATTACTCTCCAAACCCGTATTGATACCCTGTCAGTATTTCATCAATAACTTCCTCCACAAATATTGCTTCGAAGTGATATTTGTGCCATTGGAAAATAGACTCATTTTCCTTCGAAATAGGCTTTGGAATGGTTCAATTTCATTAAGTATCGATGGATAAAAATGACATGCAAGTTGCTGTTTGTACTTGAAACTCTGAACTGATACTGTTTTAGTATTTAAATTTTAGTAAATTGTACAAATATTGGATTGAGTTGATTATTGTGCCATTAGAAAATAGAATTGGTTTTCTACAATTTAGGCTTTGGAATGGTCCAATTTCATTAAGTAATGAAGGAGAAAAATGACGTGCAATTTTCTGTTCATGTTGGATACTCTGTGCTGATACTGTTGTGATGTTTAAATTGTAGCAAATTGTGCTAATGTTGGATTGAGTTGATTCTTGTGCCATTAGAAAATAGAATTGTTTGCTACAATTTAAGCTTTGGAAGATCTAATTTTTATAAAGTTTTAGTGGAAAAAAACCCAGTTCCAAGTTGCTGCAAATTCTGATTTGATAACTGTAAGTATAATGGCACTTGATTTGTGTAGAATGAATTCCTATGTGTTCCAATTTTGTCCAAACATGAATAATACTTACAATTGTAATTAATATGATGTTCTTTGTGACTGTATGTTCTGTTTTTATTGGTTGTTGGATGATAAGTTTGGTTTGTACATGTTATAAAACAATGGTGTGACATTTGATTTGTGTTATATCTTTATTATTGGTACTTTTGTGGATGTTTAATGAAACTATCATTTTGGTATAGTTACTGAATGCTTGATAAATTACCTTCCATTAGAGAAGATGTATAAGAAAATGAATCGTAGCATGGCATTAAAAACTTAAAATGGTCTATGTTTAGTGAAACTTAAGGTTTCAAAACTATTCTAGCCATTATTTAAGGCCACAATATTCTTGGGGGTGAGATGTTTTTGTAAGTCCTTCATTTTTTTGGAGGCTAGGATATGGGACTAGCTAAGGGACGCCTAATTGTTGTCATAGAGCTCTGACTGCCATATCAACTAGTTTAAACTACGTGTGCCTTATTTGCTCACACTTGAGGTACCTAGTAAAGGTTTTTATACTTAAAATGCCTATGCTTAGATTCATTTTCATCAAATAACTCAATCCAAGTAAGGACCCGGTAAAAAGAGCTGTTGATGAAAGGGTGATCAGTTATAAGAGGGCTATGAAAGACTATACCACCATGTGAGGTTATTTATGATATGTGTGCATATAAGTAAATATATGCATTTTAATGAGGATGATCAAACAGAATATGTTGATTTCTCATGTGCTTTGCTTGTAGCAGGAACTCATTGAGATTTATTTCTCACTAGGCTCCTCTTTGTTTCAGATAACAGGTACATATTGGAAACTGATAAGCAAGCTCCGGAGATTGCTTGACAGTCACCCAATAGTGTCCCAGGTTAACATAGTGTTTCACAGCCGGGTCAAAGTTGGAGTCTTACTATGAGTCAATGTTTATTTGAGATATAATTGTAAATTAGGGGCGAAATGCTTATTTGTATTAAATTGACCCAATACTATGTTCAATTTCTACAAGAATCTCTTGTAAAAAATGTTTCACTTAGTTTTCAAAATTTTCTATGTTCAATTATATTCAGTATGCTATAGTCAGGTTTATATATATATTTACTTAGTAGTATCGTGTGGAAAGCATGGATATTACATTTTGTCTCTTGATTCAGATAGATTTATTTATTTGAAACCCTATTGTTGATTCGGTTGGTATTTGGTGTTTCCGGCGAATTGTGATACTCGTACGTGTAATCGGGACGGAAAGCGGAATGGTGGATGTGTAAGGATGGATGGTGACAGATTTGTGGATGTTATTGGACTACGTGCTGAGGCTCGTGGCAGTAGCGTGGACGCATTCGGAGCTTGTACGGGAAAGTGCGCACTTTAATCAGGTGGGGGAAAGAAATATCGTGTCGTCGGAATGGATAAGTAGCATATATTGTAATAATGGTGTAGGGCGACCTAAACCCTACTAGTGGTCGAGTAATCTAAAAGACCAAAATCACATTGGCGACTACCCCGTAATACCAATGATGATTTGGGAATTGTAGGTTTATCGCCGTTAGGATAATCTTATAATATTGATGATGTTTGACTTTATGATTATTGACTGTTTGTGATACGCTGGTTGAGGTATTCTACTGCTTGTGATGTTTTATTTTGATGTTTGAATATTTTATGATGATTGTATTATGTATGATACGCCTGGTTTGATAATGTGCTTAGTTGACTTTTAAGTAAAGATATATGTTGTTCGGGAGATGTTCATGTGGGTGAGAGAATGAATGTGACTTAGAGGTGCCTGGCTTAATTAAGTTGTTTTATAGATGAGATTATGAGAAATGATTTGAGGATTTATACGAGTTTCTAGTGAGAGGTTGAGACACTAGGTTATGACCCCATAAGAGTAGGTGATACTTGCATCATTGCATTGGGTAGCAATCGGGCTATTTGCATCATTGCATTGTGTAGCAATCGGGCTATTTGCATCATTACATTGTGTAGCAATTGGGCTATTCATATCACATTATATTATATTATATTATATTATATTATATTATATTATATTATATTATATTATATTATATTATATATGATAGAGGGGAGTGCTCACTCGAACGAAGGACTAACCTTCCTATTAGGATGGAGATGGTGTGACAAGATTTTAGTGGTCATGTCTGTATAAAAGTTTAGTTACATAAGAGTAAGGGCAGAGGATGATATCGTGATTTGAGGATGATTGTTAGTTATCTGTGATGCTTGTCTTTGACTCTTATTATAATATTTGCTTTGATTCTTTTCCGCTTATGATGATAGAACTGTTTCTTATCTCTCTATTTCTGTATTTTGTGTGTCTTTATCTTATTCCATGAGAAGACCCGATGGAGGCACCAGTTGTCGAGGAACTAGATGGAACTCTATATGAACCGGATGCGGGAACGAGTTGTGGATTCCAGCGACGTAGTTTAATGTTTAGTGCCAGTGAGTCTTATAAGACGTTTTATTTTCTGCTGATTATGATATAAGTTTGTATAATTATGAACCTGTGAGGGATCCTACTGATAGGATACCCTAGTCAGTGTTTTGTACTCTGATAGTTAGACTTATGTGGCATATTTGTATTATGTCTATGGTGTGATGGATTATTTTTCAAGAGTTGGATGTTTTATAATCAAGATTTTAATATTTTTCGTATTTTTCGAGTTACGTTTAACGTTAAGAATGCGAATAAGTTTTAAATAAATAATTAATGGCACAACGGGGCATCTCACTTCACAATTAGCATAAATTCTTTCAATAGTATTTTTTGTGCAATAAGTTATATGATAGTACATATTACATGTTTCAAAATGACTAAATTAAAATTAATTACTATTAAAAATGCTACTCTATGTATATACTTAACCATCACTAGTTTGTATTAGGATATGTATGTATGTAGTTGTATTAGTTTTTCTGTACATGGTTAAGTATATTATGTAGCTTCTGTTTCTGTTTCAGTTAGTCTCTCTTTAGCCAAAGTTTGTTAGGTTGTTTAAGTTTTTGTTATTATTTCAAAGTTAGTTAGTTAGTTTTGTAGCCTTAGCTTGTGGGACTCTTGGCTATGTATTTATAGCCTTTGGTTATCAATTTGTAATCAAGATAATTCATAGAAACCAAAGTCTTTCAGTTTTGATAATAAAAAATAATCAAATCACAACAATCTTAAGCTAAAAAAAAAAAAAAAAACTAGATGACATCAAATTTTTTTTCCTCAAAAAATGTTTTTTTTTATAAATTTAAGTAAAGTGTGAAACATGTTAAATTATTTTGAAAACAATTTTTTTGGGATAAAACATTTATAAACTAAAAATTTAAGCTTTCTCAAACATGCTCTAAAGGCACAAATTAATTCCGGACGCAAAAATGAGGATACACTTTTAGAGTTTTTTTTATAGCAGCAAAGTTTTTTCATTTCAATAGCACACTACAAAAAGTATGCTGTTTTACGGTGGTTTTAGATGTCAAATTGCAGCGGTTTGAACCGCCACTAAAATATTTTCCGGCGGTTTGGAAACTGCCTCAAAAATGACCGTCGAGAAGCTGTTTTGCGGCGGTTTTGTACAACCACTGGTACGACGGTCGCAAATATAGTAGCGGTTGGAAGCCGCCACAAATAATATATTTTGAAATCATAGGAAAATGTTGCAGTGGTTATTATATCACATTTTAAATGCAGCGGAAGAGTAAGGGCGGTTGGAAACCGAAGCAAAATCTATTATTTAAATTCTGGATATAAATATAGCGCCGGTTAAAACTGCCACAAAATATTAATATTTAAAAATTATTCAAATCGTTATTTGTCTAAACTTTTTTTTAGTACATATTTTTTTTAATATACCTGCTTGTAATAAAAACTTTAGACTAGGAACTAATAAAATATTTATCAAATTGAGAAAATATTAATAATATGCAAACAGCAAAAATATTGTTCAAGAGTAATTCAAAATTATTCTTAAGTAAAAACATGTATAATCTGCAAATAGCACAAATATTGTTCAAGAGTAATTCAAAATATCCTAACACAAAAACATATGTAAATACAAGTTGCTGACACGATTTAAATCTAATATATCTAATTAAGCACGTGTGATGATGAAGCTCCATGATCTTTAGGGTCATGACTAGAGGCAGAAGATCGTCTCACTTCTTTAGGGGATTGTAACTATGCCACCTGGAATTAAAAGATAAAACCACAAATTAGATGCGAATAACTAATTTCATAACAAAGACATCCAAATTCAGCAAGTTGCAACCATAACTAATTACCTGATTTCCCTTATAATGCTGCATAAGAAAAGTAAGTTGGGCTTTCATGTCATCATAGTCAACAAGTTTTGCCTTTAATGCATCCATTTCAGCTACTTGGGTCTTTAACCCATCAACTTCTGATTGTATCTTTTGAATTTTGGCATTAGCTGATGACGAGTCACTAGACCGATCAGTGGGTTCATCTATATGAGTTTGAGTCACCCCAAATCCCACACCACGGAGACGTCCAGGATGTTCTTTTCCAAAAACTTTTACAAAAGTCTCATTCTCAGTAGCAGAGTTATTAATTTCATTTTGCAATTGTTCCTACATATATAATTATATATAACCAGACAATGTCACAAGATGTGCCCAAGAAAAGACAAAATAGATATAAAGAGGTTTAAATAAGTTTTTGGTCCTTGCAAAATACACCAATTTTGGTTTTAGTCCCTGCAAAATTTTTTCTTAGGATTTCGTCCCTGTCCTTTCAAAAATCTTGGAAATAATCCCTACCGTCATCTCTTTCCGTTAACTGCTGACGTGGCCAACGGAATGCCACATCAGCAGGGACCATTTCCAAAATTTTTGAAAATACAGGGACGAAATCCTAAGACAAAATTTGTGAACTTTGAGAGGACCAAAAACTTATTTAAACAAAAAAAAAATCTATTTTTTGGTCAATTTTCAGAGCAAGTCGTATAAGGACCTGATGAAGGGATTTGTCAATTTGAAACTTGTGGCCCTAATGTATGATTTCTTTCAATTTTGTAGCCAAATTCTGGAGTAAGTCGGACAAGAACAAGAAATTACATCGGTACCCTTGAATATGGATACATACAAAATGAAGGAATTTAGCAATTTTAACCATGTGATCCATAATGTATGACTTTGTTATATTTTCTTGCAAAATTCATAGCAAGTCGGACAGGAAAATAAAATTACCTCGATACCCTTGAGTACTAAAAATCATACCAGATTAAGGAATTTAGCAATTTTAACCTTGGTAAATTTGGCTAGAATAAAGAAAGAAATCATACATTAGTCCCATGTGTTTCAAATTGACAATCTCTTAATCTTATATGATTTCTAGTATTCGGAGGTATCGAGGTAATTTCTTATTCCTATTCAATTGCTCTGAGATTTGGCCAATAAATAGAAAAAATCACACATTAGGGATAAAGGGATAAAATTATCAAATTTATTCTTTTGATATAATTTATAGTACTCGTGTGTACCGAGGTAGTTTCCTGAAATCTTGTCCATGTCTGACTTGCTCTAAAGTTTGGCTAGAAAATAGAATTTTTTTGGTTTAAATGAGTTTTTGGTCCCTGCAAAGTTCAACAATTTTGGTTTAGTCCTGTAAATTTTGTCTTAGGATTTCATCCCTGTATTTTCAAAATTTTTGGAAATGGTCCCTGCTGACGTGGTATTCCGTTTGTCACATTAGTACTTAACAGAAAGAGATGACGGTGGAACTATTTCCAAATTTTTTGAAAGTACAGGGACGAAATCCTAAGAAAAATTTTGTTGGGACTAAATCCAAAATTGATGTATTTTGCAGGACCAAAAACTTATTTAAACCATATAAAGATCATAAATATCCTAATTACCTTAAGTATATGATTTGGTTATCCTATACATAAGTATAAGATCATAAATAGCTCACTGAACAATTGAAAGGGCATAAGATGGTGATGCCAAAATTTACTTTTTTTGTTGCCTTATTTCGCTCTATGGTTCCAGTACCATAACTATTTTTGGACTTGCTTGCTTGAACAAGTGTGAATAGCTTGGGTTTTCAGTTTTGCAAAAGAATGGTAATGCTTGTATTCTCAAACAATGACGCCAGTTTTCAATTTCACTTTTACCTTTATACTATTTTATTTATAACTTCATGCATCATACCATTGAGCATTCTTATCACTATACACTAAATACTACTCGTTCTGCCAACTTAATTGCATTTTCCACCGTAACAGTAAAAATTCAAAGAACACAATTTCTATCCAAGCTTTCCCAAATCAGGTCCTATCATAAATAATATAACTTACATCTTCGCGTCTGGCCTCCTCGTCTCCTCGCTAACTTAGGATCCATCCTTTCTTTTGTGAGCGATAGGATACATATCACCTTACTATAGGGTCACTTGTCTTGCTTTTCCTAAATTTTTGTACCATAAAACAGTAATATTGTAACATCTATGTTTTTACATATATGTTTAACTGCTTTAATAAAATTGATTAATTTTCTAAATGTTTATTTTTTGTTTATTTTAATATTGTTTGGCTTGAGTAATTTTATTTACTCATTTAAAAGGTTTTACTGAGTACGTTAACAGTGCGTTGTTACGGGGTATGCACGCTTGCTAGACAATAATATTACGATATTGTCACTATTATTATTTGTTTAGAAAAATATTTCAAATAGTATGATTGAAAGAAATTTATTTTCATATTTTACTCTATTAATTTTAGATTTGAAAATATGTTAGTTTAAAAGTAATAGGACATTAATTTTGATCATTGATTTTCTTGGTTGATAAATTCAACCATCAATCTTTACTCTAATTTGAATTTTGAAATTATATATTTGTCACTTATTGTTTTGAGATCTAAGGGTCAATATTATTTCTTTTTTTCTAGGCTTAATCTCAACCACTCTCCCTGGTCCCTGTTTGCACACGTCGACCCCCTCCTTTCTTCCTTTTCTTTTTCTTTCTTCTTCCCTCTTCTTCTTTCATTTTTTTTAGATTCACATTTCTTCCTCTCTTCTCATCAACTCTCTCTCTCTCTCTCTCTCTCTCTCTCTCTCTCGGATTCAAAACTTCTTCTCTCTCTTTAGCTCACAATCGCGTGCCGCCACCTTGGGAGGACCTCCGATCGTTGCTCGACTAGGAGAAGACGACCATTGCGCCTGGCCTGGCACCGCCGTCGAAGGGTACCGTCCATCGCTGTTCGAACCACCGCCTGGAGCGAGAAGATGACGCGCGTCTAGTTCGCCTGGTTCTCCTTCGGGTCGCGTCAGCCGCGGCGAGCTCTATCGTTGCGCCGCCTGCAACTTGCCAGCTGGTCGTCGTCCGGCCACACCTAGTAGTGGAGAAGACGACCACGAGTCCTAGAACATCCTCCCTCGCGTTCTGATACGTTTTGTTCCTCCGCTGCCACCTTGCCAGAGTTGCCACTGCCACCTCGCTGGAGTCGCGTCGCCGTCGTCACCACCACCTTGGGCCTCTGCGTCCTCTTCCATCACCTTGGGTGAGTGTTTTACCCCTATTCTCCCTAGCCTTTTGATTTCAGTTAAATATGATATTATTTTTGTTTTTATGTAATTGGGATTGTGACTTAGTGTTTCCCTAAACTGATTTTATCATTCTTTGGGCAGATTATTTTTCCCTAAATTGGATTATGAACCCTAAAGCCCCAAATATGTTTTCTCTTGAAATTAGTTTGTAATTTGAAATTAACTATGAGTGATTAATTTAGTGATTTGTCTGATTGTTTCAATGCTTGGATCGTCTCTCTGTAATGTTGTTCGTGTTCGTGCTTGCTTTGGGAAGCAGGAATTGCTCTTGGGAACTAATTGGAGTTGGCTGCATAGCTGTGAAGTTCCAGAAAAACTGTCGAACGCCTTAAAAGGTTGTGGGAAGATTATATGTTAGGTGTAGTTCGGGATATATGCGGGTTAGTATAATTGCTTAGGAACTTTGGGAATTATTTTTAGCATGCTTGCTTAATATTTCTAATGCTGCGATTATCTGTGTAACTTTAGGACTTTGATTATGTCTTGCTTGAATAGTTTTAAGTTTAATTTAGCGTTATGCTAAATTTAAATTTGTTGTGTTGGCGTAAGGGTCGGAATTGAGAACCTTAATTCTTGTGACTCGTGTACGCTAAGCGTTGGATATAATTCCCTGTAATTGGGTTCTAAGTATAAGCCTCTTGGTACGATCGTTAAGTCGTTTAGGGACTTTTGTGAATCGTATTTGTTTCCGAAATCGGATTCGGAAAGTGTTGGAATGTATTTTTAGTTGGTATCAATTCTTACTTCTTGAATTTATGAATTCAACATCAAGGTTTATCCTTATTTACGTTTTGTTAAGTTTTGGGCTCGAAACTAATTTATTATACTGTATGAGGAATTTTTTGGAATTAATAGGCCAAATTATTGAATAGTTAAGGATTTTCAAGTTATTCGTCTTGGGATGTTTTAAATTTATGAATTTTATTTGATCTTAAGTATCAAATATTAATTGTAACTATATTATGCATTTTAACCAAAATGAGTCAAAATGGCAATTTATCGAGTTAAATCATTTTATTGATGCTCGTACTCTAAATAATAAATTTTTGCCTAAGTAAGTTTTAATTTAAAGTATTCAAATGAATTTGAGTTAAAAAGGATAATTTTGGCTAATTGTCTATTTGAACCCAACTCTTATAAATAACTGTATTTATATTGATAGTGACGCTTTGGGACGTATTAGTTCCGCCTTGTGTCTTCAGACAACATTCCAACCTAATCATGGTCGTTGTCGTTCTGGAAGCATAGACACCTATTTATAGGATTAGGGGACTATGTGGGGGGCCACGGAGACCTTGTGGATAGTCAGGCTTGGATCCTGCCAATGGTTCAGTGTAGAGCTGCACTGCGCCGGTGGAGACCTGGACAGCAGGACTATCTTGACACTCCACTGAACTAAATATTACTCAGATGTTAAGTACTCTCGTGTGAAGGGACCGTGGAGATGGTTGTTAGCGTACTCCAATTGGGACTTGTACATCGAGCTGTTTACGCATATTACCTCAATGCTATCCCGACAGAACATTATGACAACAATAGTCTCTTGGAGCAAAGTTAGGTTTAAGTCTTAGGCATGCATTCGAGTATAAGCCCTTTCTAAAATTATATATTTATTTTATGAACGTATCCTTAAATATATGTATCCACTTGATTGATTGTTTGTCGCCGCATACCCATATCTACATTATGAGCTTGGCATAGAATGTTACCTTTTGGAATTACATAAAAGACTAGGGGCAATTTGGTCTTTTCCTTAGGTAAATATAGATATTCTTATGCATCATTAATGATAGAAACAAGTGTGTGGTGGATGTGGGGAGGTATGTGGCTGAGTTTGACACCACAAGGAGAAGGAGAAGCCAAGTTGAAATTGCCTTAGTCATGACCATGGTTGAAATTAACAAGGATAGGTTAGGTAAGGGTATTTTAGTCTTTTCCTTTAAAGTGTCATTTATTGCCATTTATTGCAAGGGTGAGTCATGGTAGTGACTCACTCCATGACTCACCACCCCTAGGTGGCAAGTTGTCACCTCTATCCGATGTCCTGTTCCGTCGTTTACCCGATTTAGGTTTTTCTCATGTGTTTTCGTCGAGAATTTACCCGAATAACCTATAGTAACTTATTTATTTGAAAATTTTCAAAATAAACAATATCATTGGAAACGGGATATAAAATCTAACCATTTTGTTCTCGAGGTCAAATTAAGTTTTCTGATCAGTAAAATCTTACTGTCAGTGAAACGCAGACTGGGTTTCGTCTGAATTTTCAACCCGAAATTTAACCGCAACTCTCTACGATAAAGTAAAGTATAAATATGACTTTGGTTTATCCAAATCATTTTCTAGATCTCAGATAAAAATATAAAAGAGATATATATATATATATATATATATATATATATATATATATATATATATATATATATATATCTCTCTTTTTTATATTTTTATCTGAGATCTAGAAAATGATTTTGGATAAACCAAAGTCATATTTATACTTTACTTTATCGTAGAGAGTTGCGGTTAAATTTCGGGTTGAAAATTCAGACGAAACCCAGTCTGCGTTTTCACTGACAGTAAGATTTTACTGATCAGAAAAACTTAATTTTGACTCGAGAACAAAATGGGTTAGATTTTATATCCCGTTTCCAATGATATTGTTTATTTTGAAAATTTTCAAAATAAATAAGTTACTATAGGTTATTCGGGTAAATTCTCGACGAAAACACATGAGAAAAACCTAAATCGGGTAAACGACGGAACAGGACATCGGATAGAGGTGACAACTTGCCACCTAGGGGTGGTGAGTCATGGAGTGAGTCACTACCATGACTCACCCTTGCAATAAATGGCAATAAATGACACTTTAAAGGAAAAGACTAAAATACCCTTAACCTAACCTATCCTTGTTAATTTCAACCATGGTCATGACTAAGGCAATTTCAACTTGGCTTCTCCTTCTCCTTGTGGTGTCAAACTCAGCCACATACCCTCCCCACATCCACCACACACTTGTTTCCTATCATTAATGATTGCATAAGAATATCTAGATATTTACCTAAGGAAAAGACCAAATTGCCCCTAGTCTTTTATGTAATTCCAAAAGGTAACATTCTATGCCAAGCTCATAATGTAGATATGGGTATGCGGCGACAAACAATCAATCAAGTGGATACATATATTTAAGGATACGTTCATAAAATAAATATATAATTTTAGAAAGGGCTTATACTCGAATGCATGCCTAAGACTTAAACCTAACTTTGCTCCAAGAGACTATTGTTGTCATAATGTTCTGTCGGGATAGCATTGAGGTAATATGCGTAAACAGCTCGATGTACAAGTCCCAATTGGAGTACGCTAACAACCATCTCCACGGTCCCTTCACACGAGAGTACTTAACATCTGAGTAATATTTAGTTCAGTGGAGTGTCAAGATAGTCCTGCTGTCCAGGTCTCCACCGGCGCAGTGCAGCTCTACACTGAACCATTGGCAGGATCCAAGCCTGACTATCCACAAGGTCTCCGTGGCCCCCCCACATAGTCCCCTAATATCCTATAAATAGGTGTCTATGCTTCCAGAACGACAACGACCATGATTAGGTTGGAATGTTGTCTGAAGACACAAGGCAGGAACTAATACGTCCCAAAGCGTCACTATCAATATAAATACAGTTATTTATAAGAGTTGGGTTCAAATAGACAATTAGCCAAAATTATCCTTTTTAACTCAAATTCATTTGAATACTTTAAATTAAAACTTACTTAGGCAAAAATTTATTATTTTAGAGTACGAGCATCAATAAAATGATTTAACTCGATAAATTGCCATTTTGACTCATTTTGGTTAAAATGCATAATAATAGTTACAATTAATATTTGATACTTAAGATCAAATAAAATTCATAAATTTAAAACATCCCAAGACGAATAACTTGAAAATCCTTAACTATTCAATAATTTGGCCTATTAATTCCAAAAATTCCTCAATACAGTATAATAAATTAGTTTCGAGCCCAAAACTTAACAAAACGTAAATAAGGATAAACCTTGATGTTGAATTCATAAATTCAAGAAGTAAGAATTGATACCAACTAAAAATATACATTCCAACACTTTCCGAATCCGAGTTCGGAAACAAATACGATTCACAAAAGTCCCTAAACGACTTAACGATCGTACCAAGAGGCTTATACTTAGAACCCAATTACAGGGAATTATATCCAACGCTTAGCGTACACGAGTCACAAGAATTAAGGTTCTCAATTCCGACCCTTACGCCAACACAACAAATTTAAATTTAGCATAACGCTAAATTAAACTTAAAACTATTCAAGCAAGACATAATCAAAGTCCTAAAGTTACACAGATAATCGCAGCATTAGAAATATTAAGCAAGCATGCTAAAAATAATTCCCAAAGTTCCTAAGCAATTATACTAACCCGCATATATCCCGAACTACACCTAACATATAATCTTCCCACAACCTTTTAAGGCGTTCGACAGTTTTTCTGGAACTTCACAGCTATGCAGCCAACTCCAATTAGTTCCCAAGAGCAATTCCTGCTTCCCCAAAGCAAGCACGAACACGAACAACATTACAGAGAGACGATCCAAGCATTGAAACAATCAGACAAATCACTAAATTAATCACTCATAGTTAATTTCAAAATTACAAAACTAATTTCAAGAGAAAACATATTTGGGGCTTTAGGGTTCATAATCCAATTTAGGGAAAAATAATCTGCCCAAAGAATGATAAAATCAGTTTAGGGAAACACTAAGTCACAATCCCAATTACATAAAAACAAAAATAATATCATATTTAACTGAAATCAAAAGGCTAGGGAGAATAGGGGTAAAACACTCACCCAAGGTGATGGAAGAGGACGCAGAGGCCCAAGGTGGTGGTGACGACGGCGACGCGACTCCAGCGAGGTGGCAGTGGCAACTCTGGCAAGGTGGCAGCGGAGGAACAAAACGTATCAGAACGCGAGGGAGGATGTTCTAGGACTCGTGGTCGTCTTCTCCACTACTAGGTGTGGCCGGACGACGACCAGCTGGCAAGTTGCAGGCGGCGCAACGATAGAGCTCGCCGCGGCTGACGCGACCCGAAGGAGAACCAGGCGAACTAGACGCGCGTCATCTTCTCGCTCCAGGCGGTGGTTCGAACAGCGATGGACGGTACCCTTCGACGGCGGTGCCAGGCCAGGCGCAATGGTCGTCTTCTCCTAGTCGAGCAACGATCGGAGGTCCTCCCAAGGTGGCGGCACGCGATTGTGAGCTAAAGAGAGAGAGAAGAAGTTTTGAATCCGAGAGAGAGAGAGAGAGAGAGAGAGAGAGAGAGAGAGTTGATGAGAAGAGAGGAAGAAATGTGAATCTAAAAAAATGAAAGAAGAAGAGGGAAGAAGAAAGAAAAAGAAAAGGAAGAGAAAGGAGGGGGTCGACGTGTGCAAACAGGGACCAGGGAGAGTGGTTGAGATTAAGCCTAGAAAAAAAGAAATAATATTGACCCTTAGATCTCAAAACAATAAGTGACAAATATATAATTTCAAAATTCAAATTAGAGTAAAGATTGATGGTTGAATTTATCAACCAAGAAAATCAATGATCAAAATTAATGTCCTATTACTTTTAAACTAACATATTTTCAAATCTAAAATTAAATAGAGTAAAATATGAAAATAAATTTCTTTCAATCATACTATTTGAAATATTTTTCTAAACAAATAATAATAGTGACAATATCGTAATATTATTGTCTAGCAAGCGTGCATACCCCGTAACAACGCACTGTTAACGTACTCAGTAAAACCTTTTAAATGAGTAAATAAAATTACTCAAGCCAAACAATATTAAAATAAACAAAAAATAAACATTTAGAAAATTAATCAATTTTATTAAAGCAGTTAAACATATATGTAAAAACATAGATGTTACAATATTACTGTTTTATGGTACAAAAATTTAGGAAAAGCAAGACAAGTGACCCTATAGTAAAGGTGATATGTATCCTATCGCTCACAAAAGAAAGGATGGATCCTAAGTTAGCGAGGAGACGAGGAGGCCAGACGCGAAGATGTAAGTTATATTATTTATGATAGGACCTGATTTGGGAAAGCTTGGATAGAAATTGTGTTCTTTGAATTTTTACTGTTACGGTGGAAAATGCAATTAAGTTGGCAGAACGAGTAGTATTTAGTGTATAGTGATAAGAATGCTCAATGGTATGATGCATGAAGTTATAAATAAAATAGTATAAAGGTAAAAGTGAAATTGAAAACTGGCGTCATTGTTTGAGAATACAAGCATTACCATTCTTTTGCAAAACTGAAAACCCAAGCTATTCACACTTGTTCAAGCAAGCAAGTCCAAAAATAGTTATGGTACTGGAACCATAGAGCGAAATAAGGCAACAAAAAAAGTAAATTTTGGCATCACCATCTTATGCCCTTTCAATTGTTCAGTGAGCTATTTATGATCTTTATACTTATGTATAGGATAACCAAATCATATACTTAAGGTAATTAGGATATTTATGATCTTTATATGGTTTAAATAAGTTTTTGGTCCCTGCAAAATACATCAATTTTGGATTTAGTCCCAACAAAATTTTTCTTAGGATTTCGTCCCTGTACTTTCAAAAAATTTGGAAATAGTTCCACCGTCATCTCTTTCTGTTAAGTACTAATGTGACAAACGGAATACCACGTCAGCAGGGACCATTTCCAAAAATTTTGAAAATACAGGGATGAAATCCTAAGACAAAATTTACAGGGACTAAAACCAAAATTGTTGAACTTTGCAGGGACCAAAAACTCATTTAAACCAAAAAAATTCTATTTTCTAGCCAAACTTTAGAGCAAGTCAGACATGGACAAGATTTCAGGAAACTACCTCGGTACACACGAGTACTATAAATTATATCAAAAGAATAAATTTGATAATTTTATCCCTTTATCCCTAATGTGTGATTTTTTCTATTTATTGGCCAAATCTCAGAGCAATTGAATAGGAATAAGAAATTACCTCGATACCTCCGAATACTAGAAATCATATAAGATTAAGAGATTGTCAATTTGAAACACATGGGACTAATGTATGATTTCTTTCTTTATTCTAGCCAAATTTACCAAGGTTAAAATTGCTAAATTCCTTAATCTGGTATGATTTTTAGTACTCAAGGGTATCGAGGTAATTTTATTTTCCTGTCCGACTTGCTATGAAATTTTGCAAGAAAATATAAACAAAGTCATACATTATGGATCACATGGTTAAAATTGCTAAATTCCTTCATTTTGTATGATATCCAATATTCAAGGGTACCGATGTAATTTCTTGTTCTTGTCCGACTTACTCCAGAATTTGGCTACAAAATTGAAAGAAATCATACATTAGGGCCACAAGTTTCAAATTGACAAATCCCTTCATCAGGTCCTTATACGACTTGCTCTGAAAATTGACCAAAAAATAGATTTTTTTTTTGTTTAAATAAGTTTTTGGTCCTCTCAAAGTTCACAAATTTTGTCTTAGGATTTCGTCCCTGTATTTTCAAAAATTTTGGAAATGGTCCCTGCTGATGTGGCATTCCGTTGGCCACGTCAGCAGTTAACGGAAAGAGATGACGGTAGGGATTATTTCCAAGATTTTTGAAAGTACAGGGACGAAATCCTAAGAAAAAATTTTGCAGGGACTAAAACCAAAATTGGTGTATTTTGCAAGGACCAAAAACTTATTTAAACCTCTTTATATCTATTTTGTCTTTTCTTGGGCACATCTTGTGACATTGTCTGGTTATATATAATTATATATGTAGGAACAATTGCAAAATGAAATTAATAACTCTGCTACTGAGAATGAGACTTTTGTAAAAGTTTTTGGAAAAGAACATCCTGGACGTCTCCGTGGTGTGGGATTTGGGGTGACTCAAACTCATATAGATGAACCCACTGATCGGTCTAGTGACTCGTCATCAGCTAATGCCAAAATTCAAAAGATACAATCAGAAGTTGATGGGTTAAAGACCCAAGTAGCTGAAATGGATGCATTAAAGGCAAAACTTGTTGACTATGATGACATGAAAGCCCAACTTACTTTTCTTATGCAGCATTATAAGGGAAATCAGGTAATTAGTTATGGTTGCAACTTGCTGAATTTGGATGTCTTTGTTATGAAATTAGTTATTCGCATCTAATTTGTGGTTTTATCTTTTAATTCCAGGTGGCATAGTTACAATCCCCTAAAGAAGTGAGACGATCTTCTGCCTCTAGTCATGACCCTAAAGATCATGGAGCTTCATCATCACACGTGCTTAATTAGATATATTAGATTTAAATCGTGTCAGCAACTTGTATTTACATATGTTTTTGTGTTAGGATATTTTGAATTACTCTTGAACAATATTTGTGCTATTTGCAGATTATACATGTTTTTACTTAAGAATAATTTTGAATTACTCTTGAACAATATTTTTGCTGTTTGCATATTATTAATATTTTCTCAATTTGATAAATATTTTATTAGTTCCTAGTCTAAAGTTTTTATTACAAGCAGGTATATTAAAAAAAATATGTACTAAAAAAAAGTTTAGACAAATAACGATTTGAATAATTTTTAAATATTAATATTTTGTGGCAGTTTTAACCGGCGCTATATTTATATCCAGAATTTAAATAATAGATTTTGCTTCGGTTTCCAACCGCCCTTACTCTTCCGCTGCATTTAAAATGTGATATAATAACCACTGCAACATTTTCCTATGATTTCAAAATATATTATTTGTGGCGGCTTCCAACCGCTACTATATTTGCGACCGTCGTACCAGTGGTTGTACAAAACCGCCGCAAAACAGCTTCTCGACGGTCATTTTTGAGGCAGTTTCCAAACCGCCGGAAAATATTTTAGTGGCGGTTCAAACCGCTGCAATTTGACATCTAAAACCACCGTAAAACAGCATACTTTTTGTAGTGTGCTATTGAAATGAAAAAACTTTGCTGCTATAAAAAAAAACTCTAAAAGTGTATCCTCATTTTTGCGTCCGGAATTAATTTGTGCCTTTAGAGCATGTTTGAGAAAGCTTAAATTTTTAGTTTATAAATGTTTTATCCCAAAAAAATTGTTTTCAAAATAATTTAACATGTTTCACACTTTACTTAAATTTATAAAAAAAAACATTTTTTGAGGAAAAAAAAATTTGATGTCATCTAGTTTTTTTTTTTTTTTTTAGCTTAAGATTGTTGTGATTTGATTATTTTTTATTATCAAAACTGAAAGACTTTGGTTTCTATGAATTATCTTGATTACAAATTGATAACCAAAGGCTATAAATACATAGCCAAGAGTCCCACAAGCTAAGGCTACAAAACTAACTAACTAACTTTGAAATAATAACAAAAACTTAAACAACCTAACAAACTTTGGCTAAAGAGAGACTAACTGAAACAGAAACAGAAGCTACATAATATACTTAACCATGTACAGAAAAACTAATACAACTACATACATACATATCCTAATACAAACTAGTGATGGTTAAGTATATACATAGAGTAGCATTTTTAATAGTAATTAATTTTAATTTAGTCATTTTGAAACATGTAATATGTACTATCATATAACTTATTGCACAAAAAATACTATTGAAAGAATTTATGCTAATTGTGAAGTGAGATGCCCCGTTGTGCCATTAATTATTTATTTAAAACTTATTCGCATTCTTAACGTTAAACGTAACTCGAAAAATACGAAAAATATTAAAATCTTGATTATAAAACATCCAACTCTTGAAAAATAATCCATCACACCATAGACATAATACAAATATGCCACATAAGTCTAACTATCAGAGTACAAAACACTGACTAGGGTATCCTATCAGTAGGATCCCTCACAGGTTCATAATTATACAAACTTATATCATAATCAGCAGAAAATAAAACGTCTTATAAGACTCACTGGCACTAAACATTAAACTACGTCGCTGGAATCCACAACTCGTTCTCCCGCATCCGGTTCATATAGAGTTCCATCTAGTTCCTCGACAACTGGTGCCTCCATCGGGTCTTCTCATGGAATAAGATAAAGACACACAAAATACAGAAATAGAGAGATAAGAAACAGTTCTATCATCATAAGCGGAAAAGAATCAAAGCAAATATTATAATAAGAGTCAAAGACAAGCATCACAGATAACTAACAATCATCCTCAAATCACGATATCATCCTCTGCCCTTACTCTTATGTAACTAAACTTTTATACAGACATGACCACTAAAATCTTGTCACACCATCTCCATCCTAATAGGAAGGTTAGTCCTTCGTTCGAGTGAGCACTCCCCTCTATCATATATAATATAATATAATATAATATAATATAATATAATATAATATAATATAATATAATATAATATAATGTGATATGAATAGCCCAATTGCTACACAATGTAATGATGCAAATAGCCCGATTGCTACACAATGCAATGATGCAAATAGCCCGATTGCTACCCAATGCAATGATGCAAGTATCACCTACTCTTATGGGGTCATAACCTAGTGTCTCAACCTCTCACTAGAAACTCGTATAAATCCTCAAATCATTTCTCATAATCTCATCTATAAAACAACTTAATTAAGCCAGGCACCTCTAAGTCACATTCATTCTCTCACCCACATGAACATCTCCCGAACAACATATATCTTTACTTAAAAGTCAACTAAGCACATTATCAAACCAGGCGTATCATACATAATACAATCATCATAAAATATTCAAACATCAAAATAAAACATCACAAGCAGTAGAATACCTCAACCAGCGTATCACAAACAGTCAATAATCATAAAGTCAAACATCATCAATATTATAAGATTATCCTAACGGCGATAAACCTACAATTCCCAAATCATCATTGGTATTACGGGGTAGTCGCCAATGTGATTTTGGTCTTTTAGATTACTCGACCACTAGTAGGGTTTAGGTCGCCCTACACCATTATTACAATATATGCTACTTATCCATTCCGACGACACGATATTTCTTTCCCCCACCTGATTAAAGTGCGCACTTTCCCGTACAAGCTCCGAATGCGTCCACGCTACTGCCACGAGCCTCAGCACGTAGTCCAATAACATCCACAAATCTGTCACCATCCATCCTTACACATCCACCATTCCGCTTTCCGTCCCGATTACACGTACGAGTATCACAATTCGCCGGAAACACCAAATACCAACCGAATCAACAATAGGGTTTCAAATAAATAAATCTATCTGAATCAAGAGACAAAATGTAATATCCATGCTTTCCACACGATACTACTAAGTAAATATATATATAAACCTGACTATAGCATACTGAATTATAATTGAACATAGAAAATTTTGAAAACTAAGTGAAACAATTTTTTACAAGAGATTCTTGTAGAAATTGAACATAGTATTGGGTCAATTTAATACAAATAAGCATTTCACCCCTAATTTACAATTATATCTCAAATAAACATCGACTCATAGTAAGACTCCAACTTTGACCCGGTTGTGAAACACTATGTTAACCTGGGACACTATTGGGTGACTATCAAGCAATCTCCGGAGCTTGCTTATCAGTTTCCCACATGTACCTGTTATCTGAAACAAAGAGGAGCCTAGTGAGAAATAAATCTCAATGAGTTCCTGCTACAAGCAAAGCACATGAGAAATCAACATATTCTGTTTGATCATCCTCATTAAAATGCATATATTTACTTATATGCACACATATCATAAATAACCTCGCATGGTGGTATAGTCTTTCATAGCCCTCTTATAACTGATCACCCTTTCATCAACAGCTCTTTTTACCGGGTCCTTACTTGGATTGAGTTATTTGATGAAAATGAATCTAAGCATAGGCATTTTAAGTATAAAAACCTTTACTAGGTACCTCAAGTGTGAGCAGAAATAAGGCACACGTAGTTTAAACTAGTTGATATGGCAGTCAGAGCTCTATGACAACAATTAGGCGTCCCTTAATTGCTAGTACCATATCCTAGCCTCCAAAAAAATGAAGGACTTACAAAAACATCTCACCCACAAGAATATTGTGGCCTTAAATAATGGCTAGAATAGTTTTGAAACCTTAAGTTTCACTAAACATAGACCATTTTAAGTTTTTAATGCCATGCTACGATTCATTTTCTTATACATCTTCTCTAATGGAAGGTAATTTATCAAGCATTCAGTAACTATACCAAAATGATAGTTTCATTAAACATCCACAAAAGTACCAATAATAAAGATATAACACAAATCAAATGTCACACCATTGTTTTATAACATGTACAAACCAAACTTAACATCCAACAACCAATAAAAAAAACAGAACATACAGTCACAAAGAACATCATATTAATTACAATTCTAAGTATTATTCATGTTTGGACAAAATTGGAACACATAGGAATTCATTCTACACAAATCAAGTGCCATCATACTTACAGTTATCAAATCAGAATTTGCAGCAACTTGGAACTGGGTTTTTTTCCACTAAAACTTTATAAAAATTAGATCTTCCAAAGCTTAAATTGTAGTCAAACAATTCTATTTTCTAATGGCACAAGAATCAACTCAAACCAACATTAGCACAATTTGCTACAATTTAAACATCACAACAGTATCAGCACAGAGTATCCAACATGAACAGAAAATAGCACGTCATTTTTCTCCTTCATTACTTAATGAAATTGGACCATTCCAAAGCCTAAATTGTAGAAAACCAATTCTATTTTCTAATGGCACAATAATCAACTCAATCCAATATTTGTACAATTTACTAAAATTTAAATACTAAAACAGTATCAGTTCAGAGTTTCAAGTACAAACAGCAACTTGCATGTCATTTTTATCCATCGATACTTAATGAAATTGAACCATTCCAAAGCCTATTTCGAAGGAAAATGAGTCTATTTTCCAATGGCACAAATATCACTTCGAAGCAATATTTGTGGAGGAAGTTATTGATGAAATACTGACAGGGTATCAATTCGGGTTTGGAGAGTAATTCCTCCCCCTTTATCAATGTCACCCAAATCAACCCCTAACCTTACATGCAATCAAAATCAGTGATTCCACACATCATCCAACACCAAAATAAGCATGTAAGTAATAAAGCACTTAGCAAATAGTTGGGATTTATGGTCACCCGATGTTACAAACAACAAGAACTCACACGACTATGTAGTGGTTTGAAGGTTGTCTATGTAGATCTCCCTTTTTGGTTGAACCCTAGTTTTCTCTCATTTTTCTTCTCTTCCATTTCTCTCTCTTGGTTCTGCAAACTTGATCTAGGATCTCCAACCCTCATCTCCTTCTCATGGCTATATCCCTTGATCTCTCTTCTCCATTCTTCTTTCTTCTTCATCTCCCTTCTCTTTCTTTCTCTTTTCCTTTCTTTCTCTACTATTCTGATTTCATCCATCCCCCATTTCTCACGTTCCCCCTTCTTTTATCCCCTTCTCTTCTTTCTTTTTATTTTTTTTTATTTTTTATTTCTTTAGTAAAAGTTAAAACCCAGCTTACTATCTACACCTCTTCAACTACTAAATACACCCCTATCTTAATTCTAAACATTTCTTTCTTAACAAATCTAAAACATTTATTATTAACTATCCTTAAAACACTTCTCCCTTAAAGATAGGCTCCTTCTATTTATTGGGTAATACTATTTTGCAAGCTAGGAAATTTGGGATGTTACACAAAATCGATGGAAAAACTTACGATAACAACGGATGGACTTAGGGGAAATCGGATTCAAAATAAGCCCATGAATCCTAGGGAAAAGCTACCAAAACAGAGCTACTGTTCTAGCTCCATTTCTCTGGACATAGAGCTTTATTTACAAAACCGAAAGGTGACAATGAAGAAATATTCTTCCTACACCTTCTCACAAAGTTTCAGCCCGATCTAACGGTTAACAATCTCATATCACAATTCTATGGTGATAGCTTAGATGGTATCCGGTTGAGTTTCTCACCCTTTCAGTCCACTGTCCGAACTTAATATCTCTTACTATGGAGGTTTGTTCATAATGCTAACCGTTGGATATGAAGAACCACAAGTCATGAACCTTCTTCTAAAATTTGAGAATGATCCAACGGTTGAAGAATGTTTGGCGACTCTCTCACTGAGACTGCTCCAACTAGGTTTCAAAGCTTCCAACAAAGGCTTCTTGTAACTATTGAGGTTTCTCTCTCAATTCTTCTCCTCTAATCCGAAGTAGTGGGTGATAAAGATAGTTGAGGAAGAGGATCCTCCATTGAAATGAAGAAAATAATGATCCAAGATGCAAGCTTTGCCATCATGGAGTCTTAGGTTTTTGAGAGAATGACTTAGACAATTTTGATGAAAAGAATGAATTAATGAATGAATGAATCAATGAAGTGATGAAGAGGAGAGAAGGCAGCCACGAAATTGGTTAGGTGTGGAGGTGTTTTCAGCCAAGTAAATTGAGTGGTTAAGGGATAGGGGATGTGTCCTTAATAACCATAGTTAATGTTTACTAAGATAGGTTAAGTTAAGTTAGAAATATAATATTATAAGCTAGCTAGCCTTAATAATCATCGTGGCTAGGAATGAAATGTGTGGTGGATGAGTGTTTGAAGGGTGTGACTGGTTGTGCACCACAATGAGGAAGGAGAAGCCAAATTGGTTTTGTTATGACCTTGGTTGAAGTTTAACTACGATAGGTTAGGTTACTACATAAATATCTAGATACTTTGGGGTTTAGCATTTATGGTGAAGATGAGTCACCATCATGACTCACCATGGTGACTCATTCCCTCTGAGTTATCATGGATGACTCGCCATTCTGTCTCTCGGTGTATCTCTACGCATCGGTATCTGATTCCGTTGTTTAACCGATTACGATTTTTGAGAGGAAGAAGATGAAATGAAAGCAAAATGAAATAGGTTTGGTTTAGTGGTTGCGGCTGCACGAAATTGGAGAGGTGTGGGGGTTTACAACCAGGTAAAATGAGTGGTTGAGGGTGAGGAGATGTGTCTTGTTAATAACCACGAAAGCTTGGAGGCATTTTGGTCTTTTTACCTTAAAATATCTAGATATTTAGGAATCGCCATAAATGCACCATAAATGCTTGTCCCCTCAGTCACATCAATCAGTTCCATCACTTCAGCTCCATATCTGGCTCCATCGTTTTACCCGATTAGGGTTTCCGTCTATTTTTCCCCAAAATTCTCCCGAATAAAATCTAATATTTTATTTTTGGGCAAAACTATGGAAAATAGACTTCCTCATGGACATAATATAAAAATCTACAATTTTTCAGTTTCGGGTCCAATTAGGGTTTTCTGCCATTATAAAATTATATTGTCAGTAAAAATGCAGATCAGTTTCCATCTGAATTTTAAACCTAAATTTTAATCAGAACTTCCTACCATAAAGTAGGTTTTAGATATGATTTTGTTTTCTCCAAAATAATTTTCTAGATTTCGAATAAAAATATAAATAGATATTTTTTTATCGATAATACAACGTAGCTAAAAAGCATGGTGTTACATGAAGAATCAATACAAGTACAAACTGTGCATAAATCAAATAAAAAAATAAAAAAAGAAAGACACGGAACAGGTAGCCCAAACCAAAAGTGAGGTTGGTTGCATGGTTTGCAATTCCATGGGAGAAACATGCGAAGCCCATTTCAGCAATTGGAATTGGGCGCCGCAGCAAACTAGGTGCTACACTTAATTGAGTGTCTATGGTTCCGCTTTTCAAACTATATGGTTCTAAGGTGCGCTTTTCAAAC
>JAPCYP010000499.1:15000-17500 GCA_035048595.1 Echinosophora koreensis | reverse complement strand
CTGGCTATTTTATATATATATATATATATTATATTATATTATATATTATATATATAGTAGTAGTAGTAGTTGTAGTTGTAGTTGTTATCTCGGTGACAGCTATCTCCAACCGGGAACGAGGGAATGGTGCATCGGCCACGGGTCCCCGGGTGCACCAGGTGCCGGATCTGCCTCGATCGGTGCGGAGAGGAACCAAGGTAGCTAGGTTCTGGTGCACCAGATTCCTGACTTGGCTCGGTATTCATGGTTTGGCTCGGCAAGGTGCACCAGATTCCTGATCTGGCTCTTTATTCATGATTTGGCTCGGTCTGGTGCACCAGATTCCTGACCTGGCATGGTCTGGTGCACCAGATTCATGATTTGGCTCGGTCTGGTGCACCAGATTCCTGACCTGGCATGGTCTGGTGCACCAGATTCCTGACCTGGCTCGGTGTGGTGCGCCGGATTCATGATTTGGCTCGGTCTGGTGCACCAGAATCCTGACTTGGCTCCGTGTGGTGCCCCGGATTCCTGACATGGCTCGGTCTGGTGCACCAGATTCCTGACTTGGCTCGGTCGGTGCGGAAAGGAACCAAGGTTGCAAGGGTCTGGTGCACATGGCACTGACCGGCTGAAGGTGCTGGTGCCGGAAGATGGAGGTTCATTTTGGGTGGCTCGTGCACGACCACTGTGCTGGGCACACGTCGCAGATGCACCGAGCACCGACGGGAAAATGTTGTGACACATGCTTGAGAGCATTCCCCTGACCCCCCCCCTAGACTTTTTAGAAGGCGTGGTGGAAAAGCAAACCTGTCATCCATGGTCCACCACATGTTTAAGTACGCTAGCATACCACATTTCGGCTAAAATTTCTTAAAACTCCAACCCCTCAATGAAATGCAACGAAATTTGGAGGTAAAGCTGGAAATAATATAGCAAGAGTGCCTGCAAAAATTCAGGTCAAAAATCAATTTGTAGCCTAGGTTCCTTATCGTCGAACTGTCGCATATTCCTGATTTCGGTTGAAAAATCATAAAAAATCACCACCTTCATGAAATGCCACGAAACTTGGTGGACACCTTGGGAATAATATAAGTAGTGTGCCTGCAAAAAATCAGCTCAAAATTCGATGCCTAGACCCATTTTCCATTTTTCGGGAATTGTTTCGGTTTTCCACTTTGAAAATTTATAAAAAAAAAATGGTATGGTGAAAAATTCTGTAAATTTTTCATCCCCTAGCTCCCATTTTTATAAGCAACCCTGCAAAAAATCAGGCCAAAATTCGACCTCTAGGTTGGAAAAAAAGAGTATGTCTCCCCAGCAAAAAGGATGTCTTGTGCTGGAAAATGGGTCTTTGCATATTAAGCTATTATAGGGGGGGGAGAGGTGCCAGCCTGACCCTGACCTGGTGCCACGCCTGGTGCACCATGGTCATGCCCCCCCCTACCCCATGCAATGATCCCCAACATTGCACACCGACCATGCCCACGGCATGGTAGGTGACTCGATCGGGTCATCTTCCGACCGATCGACTCCGTGGGCCCGGGCACGGGCGGGCCCGGGTGGGCCCTGGAGGTGGGCCCGGGGAAAAATGCGGGCATCGGATGGGTTCGTTTTTGTGGGGATTTTCCAAGGGGTGTCGAGGCTATGGGTGCGCTTCCCTGACCTTGGTTATGGATGGACGTTGTGTTAGGTGATGCCTTCTGGGGCGGAACCGCAACACGAAGGGATGCGTGATCGTCCGGATGTGACCAAGGTGGGGGTAACCCAACACCAAACTGGCTGAAGGCGCACCGTAAAGGATCCCCTCACAAATGTTGCTGGCACCGGTTTTTAAAAAGACGGCTTTTGATATTTTTTCAATTTCGTTTTCCAAAAGGATGGCTTTCGATAATTATCAATTTCGTGGGGTACTCGATGGTGTGGCGAGGCTGTGGGTGCGCGGATCCTCGACCTTGGCTGTGGATGGACGTGGTGTTAGGTGATGCCTTTCGGGGCAGAGCCGAAGCACCAAGAGACGGGTGATCGTCCTGAAGTGGCCTTGGAAGGGGTGACAAACGCCAGATCGGCTGAAGGTGCATCGGAAAGGATCCTCGCGACGTTGTTGGTTTTTAAAAAATTTCGCTTTCGATTTTTAACAATTTCGTGGGGTACTCGATGGTGTGGGGAGGCTGTGGGTGCGCGGCTCCTTGACCTTGGTTGTGGATGGACGTGGTGTTAGGTGATGCCTTCCGGGGCAGATCCGAAGCACCAAGAGACGGGTGATCGTCCTGAAGTGGCCTCGGAAGGGGTGACAAATGCCAGATCGGCTGAAGTTGCATCGGAAAGGATCCTCGTGACGTTGTTGGTTTTTAAAAGTTTTCGCTTTCGATTTTTATCAATTTCGTGGGGTACTCGATGGTGTGACGAGGCTGTGGGTGCGTGGCTCCTCGACCTTGGCTGTGGATGGACGTGGTGTTAGGTGATGCCTTTCGGGGCAGAGCCGAAGCACCAAGAGACGGGTGATCGTCCTGAAGTGGCC
>JAPCYP010000498.1:0-27578 GCA_035048595.1 Echinosophora koreensis | reverse complement strand
TGTTAACCTATGACGCCCTTGCAAAGATCCCATGGTTAACCCAAGATACACTTGCAAGGATCCCTTGGTTAAGGATTCCATTGTTAACCCAAGGCCCACTTGCAAGGATCCCAAGGTTAACCCATAACACATGACTCACTTGCAAGGATCCCCTAGAAAGGATCCCATGTTTAACCCATGACCCACTTGCAAGGATCCCATGGTTAACCCAGGACCCACTTGCAAGGATCCCAAGGTTAACACATGAACCACTTGCAAGGATTCCATGGTTAACCCATAACCCACTTGCAATGATCCCATGGTTAACCCAAGACCCACTTGCAAGGATCCCATAGTTAACCCAAGACACACTTGCAAGGATCCAATGGTTAACCCATGACCCACTTGCAACGATCCCATGGTTAACCCATGACCCACTTGCAAGGATCCTATGGTCAACCGATGACCCACTTGCAAGGATCCCCCAAGAAAGGATCCCATGGTTAACCTAAGACCCCCTTGCAAGGATCCCATGGTTAACCCAGGAACCACTTGCAAGGATCCCATGGATAACCCATGACCCCCTTGCATCGATCCCATGGTTAACCCATGACCCACTTGCAAGGATCCTATGGTCTACCCATGACCCACTTGCAAGGATCTGAAGGTTAACCCATGACCCAGTAGCAAGGATCCAATTGTTAACCCAAGACACGCTTGCAAGGATCCCATGGTTAACCCGAGACACATTTGCAAGGATCCCATGGTTAACCCATGACCCACTTGCAAAGATCCCATGGTTAACCCACGACCCACTTGCAAGGATCCTATGGTCAACCCATGACCCACTTGCAAGGATCCGAAGTTTAACCGATGACCCACTTGCAAGGATTCCCCTAGAAAGGATCCCATGGTTAACCTAAGACCCCCTTGCAAGGATCCAATGGTTAACCCATGACCCACTTGCAAGGATCCCATGGTTAACCCAAGAACCACTTGCAAGGATCCCATGGTTAACCCATGACCCCCTTGCATCGATCCCATGGTTATCCCATGACCCACTTGCAAGGTTCCTATGGTCTTCCCATGACCCACTTGCAAGGATCCCAAAGTTAACCTATGACTCGCTTGCAAGAATCCCATGGTTAACCCAAGACCTACTTGCAAGGATCCCATAGTTAACCCATGACCCGCTTGCAAGGATCCCATGTTTAACCCACACTAGTGCAGAAAAGGGATTTCACATCGGTTTTTTTTTGGCTTTTCACATCGGTTTTCAAACTGATGTTGAAAAGGCCGATGTGGTTTATTACCACTTTTCACATCGATTTTAAAACCGATGTAAAAAAGTCTGTTTCAGAAAGCCACATTTCCTTTTCAGCAATTTTCCACATCGGTTTTTATGAAAAACCGATGTGGCAACTCAACTTTCCACATCGGTTTTTAGTATAACCGATGTGGAAAGTTGGGGTTACCACATCGGTTTTTATGAAAACCGATGTGAATTTTAGTTTTTTTTTTAAAAAAAATCATCCTTTTCAGTATTGACAGTCCTTTCCCCTGTTTCAGTAATCCAGTAATCCAGATCAATACAGAATCTATATTGTCTACAGAATCATTTTTGTACAACCAAAACACACTAAATTAAAAGTCTACTAACAATAAATATATTCAATAACATTCAGACAACAAAGATAATTAGAAACCAAAAAGCTACATATGATATATTATAGATTTCATGTCAAAACATATATCAGTCAAAAGTACACTATAGCTATTACATGATGTGTTTATATACTAACTATATACAAACTAATGTTGGTACACTTCAAGAAAGAAATTTGCCCAACGTATCCTTATGTTTTTTATGTCGGCATCAGAGAGTGGAGTCGGATTGTTGAATATTTGCAAGTTTAATTGGACATAATTAGATTATATCTTTTAAGTAATAAACTAAAATTAAACATATAACGAATCTATATATAATTGTTACAACTAATTGTACCAATTAGCATTTACCTCCTGCCATCTTTCAGTGATACCGGAGGAGATAATTTCGACCATCCACTTCATCACATAGTATCCATATTCCCATGATCCACGTTGTCTATGAGACTACATACAAATGAAACCCAGTTAGAATATGAGAAATTAAATAGAAATCAATAATTATACCCACTGTGCTTGAAGCGTTTGAACAAATAAATATCTTACGTTAGGAATAATCCATCTAATAGGCCGACGCCTTTCACCACACAGCATGCGGCTTGCATCAATAGACCTATCATAAGAAAATAAACATTAATTAAAGTATATCTAATAGATTTCAGATAATTAAAACAACTTCATTACTAATTCTAACTTATTTTAATGCTTACGTTTCCATGATGTTCTTCAGTTCATTCGCCGGCCTATGGCCCATCGAGCAGAAGAAGACCACGACATTCACACGAGGGCACAAGATCAACAACTGCCAATGTCGTCTGCATTTACGAAACAATTAGTGACTAAGTCATATATAGTTATAATTAAATAACTGGTACTTACTTATAGAGATAAGGCGCAAGGTAGAACTGATGATGGTCTCGGGCAACTATATCACGTATGGTGGCGACCGGGTCTTCTGATGCTAGGAGAACATCACCCTGAATGAGCATGGGGTCAATGAACCCATAAAGGGTGAGGTTGCCCTGATTACCTAGAATGCGATGCAGATACCTAATATATTGATAAAACATGTTAATTATGATAGTATTTAAAATTTAATTATTTAACTTATAAATAAAATGTACTTACGTGCACCATAACGAGATGTGTGCAGCACTAGCCATTTCATGGTGGAGCGCCATCTCCATAAGTTCCTTCTTTGGGATATACAGATCGTCATCCGCCCTGCCATCATGTTCCAACCTTACCAAAGCTGCATCAACCTCCATGGTGACAAGCTTTATAGCAAGACGTTGAAAAACATCACCAGGATCCCCTTTGTCGTTCCCCTAAACAACAAAAAAGATATACATTAGTAATCACAATTAAGTTATTTCATTCGTAATTAATTGAATGGTCAAATGAATACCTTGGCAGGAGCAGATTTCTCTGGTCTTCCTGGATCTGACCTTTTAGGCAGAATATCATGATGATCATCAACATTCAGCTCACACCTATCAGGGGCGTCATCATCATCATCATCATCATCATCATCAGGCTGATGAGGAGGTTCACATGAGCCCTTAGTGCTCACATGGACAGAGGGTTGGACAGAGGGTTGGACACTTGTGAATTGTTGGGACATAGCAGCCATTATTGCCATCTGCTGGTTAAACTGCTGGGTCATCTCCTGTCTAAGCTCAGCTGCAATCTCCTGTTTTAGCCGTTCTCTATCTACAGCAACATCCCTGTGGCGTTGGTGTGAAGATGAACCATGGTATTGGCGAATGCCAACGCCCCATCCAACACCAATGACACGGCCCGGGTGGTCTGGTTTACCAATGGCAGCAGCTAAGATATCCTCGCGTCCTCTTGGAACAAAGGTTCCTTGAGTGGCCTGCTCGTCCAAGGCATCCTGCAACATATAAAATATTAGGTCACATTACAATTCAGTAACATTGTTAAAATCACAATTACAATTCAAACTACACATACAATCTTCTCAGCTACTTGGCGTGCCTCCTCAGATGTATATTGTCCCGTTTTTCTTTGTCGGGCCCTCTTCCATTTACGATGGCGTGGGGGTGGAGGTGGATCAACAACTTCAGGATGATTTTCAGCATTAGGATCTGCCTGAGATGCTGCTTCCTGACATGCTTTCTTTTCCTCTTCCACCATGGTCTGAGCAAGCTTTTTATATCCCCCACGAGACAATACATGGGGGTAGACATTCTTGCTTTGGTTTTCCTGCCCCTTTTTCCTCTTCTCCTGTTATAAATAGAAGACAATTAAATTACATCAGTAAATTAATAAAATTAATGAAATTACATAAATTTAGAGACAACTCAAATAAGTTAACCTGAAAGCTGGGATCATGTCGGCTCTGAACAAAGCGATCCCACGTCGCCTGGTCAAGAAATGGGTACACCTCAAGTGGGTTCTTTTCATAGCGTGGATTGAATACATAGTATCTGCCCAGGTCCACCTTAAAACCCCTCCAACGCTCACCAGCATACTTTATCCAACGCTTCTTCATATCCGTCGTATCCGGCAGATCAAAGGTGAGCTACAATAACAACAAAAGAATCAACGAATTACTGTATGATATTTATAAGATTAAAATAAAGTAGATACAAACACAGGACGGAAAAGTATAGATACCAGAATACTCTCCCATAGATGATCCTTCACGCCCTGAGGTACATCTTTCCAACGGTCAATAAGTATGCTAGGCCTGCTTCGAGCAAGGGTCGCCACAAAACTAATAAACTGCTCTGCCATTGGCCCAATAGGATTGAGGTTACAATCAAAGTCGATTGTTATCTTTTGATTTGAACCACGGTTGGCAGTCAAATTCCTCATTCGTGTGGCACGTCTACCCTTTCTACCCGAAGACGGGGTCTCCGACCCACTGCATGAAGGAGAGATATCCTCAGGATCAGCCATGTATACCTGTTTAGACAAAAACAAAAAGTCAGTATGTCAGGATAAATATCAAACATAACTTATAAATATCAATCAACGTAAGCATAACTTATAAATATCAACGTAAACATATAATATGACTTTAAACATAACTCGAACTAAACTTACACTGTGGTCAAGTAGTAACGTTCTCCCATAACCCTTCTTGGTGATCATTACGAGTAGCATGTACATCGTCCACTTCATTTTCCTCATTGAAATTAGGCACCCGTGTTGAGAAAGAAGGAGTGTCAGAAATATCAAGAGTTGAATCTTGATTTCCCTCACTACCATTATACATGTTTTTTCCCTGGAGAACCACTGACCACCTTTTGTTAGAAGGATCACGGTTATAAAACACTTGTTTTTCCTGGGATGCCATGATGAAAGGCTCGTCTTTATTACCTACCTTATTAAGGTCCACCAATTTGAATCCTAACTCATCGGTTTGCACACCATTGTTACTGTCGACCCACTGACATTTAAAAACAGGCACTCTAAACTTCGTGTAATCAACCTCCCAGATCTCTTCAATGATCCCAAAGTATGAAACGGATGCCATAACAGGGTTTTTATCTTTCGAACTAGAGAAATGCATGGACTCAGCGACGACCATAACCCCACTGTTTTGCATAGTACTTTTGTCATCCTGGGACTTTGTATAGAAGGAAAACTTATTGATATCGTACCCACTCCAGCATATGACATCAAAGTTAGGTCCCTGTGCTACCCATTTTAATGTTTCAGAAGCAGTACCATCCTTTGTAATTTTTTCTTTAAACCAGTTCAAGAAAGTCTTATTATGCTTGTTCAAACACCATTTTTCATTCATTCTAGGATAAGTTTCGTTGATGATGCTTTTGTGCTCACATAAGTATGGTTCAACCTCATCAGTGTTATTCAATATATACAAATCTGCTTGAAGCACTTCCTCCCGATCCATGATCTTAACAGTGATACCTCGTGTACCCGTCCCATCATATCTTCCTTCATGATGAGACTTCGGAAGCCCTACAGGTTCCGCTTCTGACATGTAGTCTGTACAAAACTCAATAGCTTCTTCTGCAACATACCTTTCAACAATAGATGCTTCGGGACGGTGTGGATTCTTCATATATCCTTTCAAGATCTTCATGTATCGCTCAACCGGGTACATCCACCTTAAATAAACGGGGCCACACAATCTAATCTCCCTCACTAGATAAACAATCAAATGAACCATGATGTCAAAAAATGAAGGTGGAAAATACATCTCCAATTGGCACAAGATAATGGCTGCCTCATTTTCCAAGTCATCCAACTTTTTAGTGTCAATGACCTTGCTACATATAGCATTGAAGAATAAGCATAACCTAGTAATGGCATGTCTGACTTTATTAGGCAAGATGTCACGAATGGCCACCGGTAGTAGTTGTTGCATCAAGACATGGCAATCATGAGACTTTAAGCCAACTAATTTGAGATCTTTCATTGAGACAAGTCTCTTGATATTTGAAGAGTAACCCTGTGGCACTTTGACTCCCCGTAGACATTCACAGAAACTTCTTTTCTCTTTTTTTGATAAAGTATGGCATGCTGGGGGCAAATAAGTCTTCTTATCCCCCACTTTATGTGGAGCTAACTGCTCTCGTATACCCATCGCAACTAGATCCAGACGAGCATTCACACCATCCTTTGTCTTGCCTTGAACGTTGAGAAGCGTTCCGATTAAACTGTCACACACATTTTTCTCCACATGCATCACATCAATACAATGTCTTACATCAAGCTTGCACCAATATGGAAGATCAAAGAAGATCGACCTCTTCTTCCATATATTCTTCTCAGTAGCCTTCTTTTGGGACTTCCCATAGATAACATTAGTGTTCTTCACCCGTTCATAAACTTGGTCTCCAGTCAAGGCCACCGGAGCAATTGCATTCTCCGGAAGTCCATTGAAAGCTTTTCTCAACCTACGATAAGGATGATTACGCTGGAGAAATCTCCGATGCCCAAGGTAGACTGTCTTCCTTCCATGTTGCAGTTGATGGTAACATGTGCCTTCTTCACATATTGGACATGCTTTATGCCCCTTAACACTATACCCGCACAAGTTCCCGTATGCTGGAAAGTCATTGATGGTGCAAAATAACATGGCATGCAATCTGAAAGTCTCACGGCAATACCCGTCGATCACATCAATGCCTTCATCCCACAACTTTCTCAAGTCTTCAATCAACGGACTCAGATAAACATCAATATCATTTCCTGGCTGTTTTGGACCCGAAATCATCATACTTAACATAATGTATTTGCGCTTCATGCACAACCAAGGAGATAGGTTGTAAATTACCAGGAGAACAGGCCATGAACTATGAATACTACTTAAGTTTCCATATGGATTCATTCCATCGGTAGCAAGTCCAAGCCTGAGGTTTCTGGGCTCATTGCCAAACTCCGGAAACAAACTATCAATTCTCTTCCACTGCAAAGAATCAACCGGATGACGAAGCTGTCCATCACATTTCCTCTCATCTGCATGCCATCTAATATTCTTTGCATCCTTTTCATTAGCAAACAATCGCTTGAACCGCGGAATTACTGGAAGATACCATAACACCTTCGCAGGAGGACCCTTGGTGACAGCATCACAACTAGAATCATCATCCTTCACTTTGTATCGTGATACCCCACACCTGGGACACTCGTGCATCTCTTCAAACTCTTTCCTGTACAATATGCAATCATTGGGGCAAGCGTGTATTTTCTTATACTCCATACCCATCGGACACAATATCTTCTTCGCCTCATAGTTTCGGGATGGTAATGTGTTACCTTCTGGAAGCATGTCTTTCAACAACTCAAGCAATTCGGTAAAGCTTTTATCGCTCCACCCATTTCTCGCCTTCACATTGAACAATCTTAACACCGCTGACAACCGTGTGAAATTAGTGCACCCCGGATACAAAGCCACTTCTGCATCACTGCACAAAGTATCATACACATGTGCTCGCCGAAAGGACTCTTGCCCAATATCACGGATCATGTCCTCTAGTCCATCATCCATATCTACGTCATCAACTTCCTCTCTATCCGACACCCTTGGCCTGTCTAACAATTCACCATGACATATCCATATTGTATAACTCTTGCAAATCCCCTCACAAATAAGATGATCCCGTATCTCGTCAGCTTCTAGTCGTCTCTCATTCAAACAGTTAACACAAGGACAACAAAACCTTCCGTCACTACTATTAGGAGCATTTGTTTTAGCAAATTGTAGAAAATCTTCCACTCCATTCTCATACTCATCACTTGTCCGTCTAGCATTCATCCATCCACGATCCATGACTAAAACATTAACTTCATACTTAGTCCAACATCTTCATCAACTACTTCTTATGATAGGGTATGGCCCTATCCCATTCGAGAAGAAACTTTTTCAACATTCGGTTAACAGTTAGTCCTTAACTCTCATGCTCATACTCGACGAAATTTCGGCAGCATTTCCCTTCGGTCTCCGACGTACACGACTTGAACGCGATGACATCCAGCACGATAAAGTATGCACCCGGAGAACGAAAGGAAATGTATCAATCCGAACTTTCATCAGGTATATAACATGAGAATCAATGAATAACTATTTTAACTGAATGAAGAAAAAGTTTTTTCCCAAACTGTCCAACTTGGACAATTCAAGATCCAATATAATGAGCTGTACCTTAAGTACGTATACGTGTGCTCATTAATATTGCATCTCAAACGGGAAACTAAGGCTTTACTAATTAATTAACACCAAAAAAGTAATAAAACACTCCATTAATCCCCAAGTTAAAGCAAACAAAAATCAAACTAGAAAAATAGAGATGAGAAAGCTTACCGGGTGTGGGAAGAAACACAACAACTATGGAAACGAAATCCTAAGTTTCAAATAATCACGAAACCCTGAAAGAGAAAGAGAGAGAAGCTAAAACTAATTGTACAAACCAAAAGTTAAAGGGAACACAAAAATGAATAACACCCAACGATAATAAGTGTGCTTTCACATTCCAGAGATGCATTGTTAACAACAAATTATGCAATACCATGCTATGAGTATATATAAAAAATTGGCTTCCCCCTATCCTCATGTGTCCAACCAATGAATTGCAAATCAATCACATACACACCAAAATACATCATAGCATCCTTAATTTATGTTAAGAAAATGCATAGTAACATCAGAACCATTGGATAACATTTCTCATTGCCACAAAAGTGTTTGTCTGAGTTTTTGTTTCCCTAACAGTTGTATGGTATGTGTGGAATTACAATAGAAGCATGCTACTATATTACTTGAAAATATAGTGATTAAATATCAAATATGCATTCAGGTTTCCCTGTACCAAACTAAACCTATACCTGGATGTTACAACATTTTTCAAAGCAAATGTATGTGGTGATCCAAAAATAACATAAATAAATATCCAAACATTTCAAAACACAGTAAAGTACCAAACTAACAAACTTGACAAAAACCACCTCCCAACAAAATCAGAATAATAAGAACAAAAAAAAATCATGAAAAGGCAACACATTATGCTGTATACCCACTAACCGAACTGAAGAGAGAGTGGATTTTCCTTGATCAAAGTACTTCCCAATGTGTCAGCAATCTGCAATCTCACGCGCGTCCCTCACATGCTTCGGTTTGCCATAGCCATGGCCATATGACCTTATGGAAACAGAACAAAGTAACGGATTGAGAGAGAGAAAGAGAGAGTGAGAGAGAAAGAGAGAGACCTGTTTTCGTGGTAATGGGGCGAGGTCAGAGGGCGGCGTCTTCCTCCCTTGCGGCCTTGCTTAGTGCTTACTGAGTGGAGGTAGGACTGAGACAACGACGGACAAAGTGAAAACGCAGGGAGCGAGCAAGGACTGAGACAACGACGGACCTCGATGGGTTCGGGACGGCGACACGGTGGACTGAGCAAGGACCAGAAGGTTTTGTGGTTAGGGTTAGAATGTGGAAGAAGAGAAGGCGGAGGGTGTGAGCATTAGGCGAAAGAGGAAGGAGCAGAAAATGCGGTGAACGTTAGCAGAGGAAGGAGCAAAAACATTTGGGTCGAAATGTCAAGCGCGAAAGAAAATGGAGCCACGAGCCAGACATTGAAATAAAAAAACAATTTTCCACATCGGTTACAACTAAAAACCGATGTCTTATAAACATTTTCCACATCGGTTATAAGCAAAACCGATGTGGTAGATTATTTCTTTTTTATTTTTATTTTTTATTTACTTTTATACATCGGTTTTAAAATAACCGATGTTAAAACCTATAAATTTCCACATCAGTTATAAGAAAAACCGATGTGGTATATTATGGCTTTTTTATTTTTATTTTTATTTACTTTTATACATCGGTTTTAAAATAACCGATGTTAAAACATAATTTTCCACATCGGTTATTATCAAAACCGATGTGTTAACTTGTGCCATTTTTTAATTTTTATTTTTGGTTCACTTTTCAACATCGGTTTTCCAAACACACGATGTTAAAACACTTTTTACATCGGGTTTTTTATAACCGATGTTAAAAATTTCCAATTTAATTTCAAAAATGCCACCGCCTCCTTTTTCACATCGGTTTTTTGTTAACCGATGTTAAAAGCCCGATGTAAAAAGCATATTTTGTACTAGTGCCATGACCTATTTGCAAAGATCCCATGTTTAACCCATGACCCACTTGCAACGATCCCCCTAGAAAGGACCCCATGTTTAACCCATGACCCACTTACAAGGTTCCCATGGTTAACCCATGACCCACTAGCAAGGATCCCATGGTTAACCCATGTCCCACATGCAAGGATCCCATGGTTAACCCTTGACCCACTTGCAAGGATCCCATGATTAACCCATGACCCACTTGCAAGGATCCCCCTAGAAAGGATCCCATGACCCCCTTGCAAAGATCCCATGGTTATCCCAAGACCCACTTGCAAGGATCCCATGGTTAACCCAAGACCCACTTGCAAGGATCCCCCTAAAAAGGAACCCATGGTTAACCCATGACCCTCTTGCAAGGATCCCATGGTTAACCCATGACCCACTTGCAAGGATCCCATGGTTAACCCATGACCCACTTGCAAGGATCCCCCTAGAGAGGATCCCAATGTTAACCCATGACCCCCTTGCAAGGATCCCATGGTTAACCCAAGACACACTTGCAAGGATCCCTTGGTTAAGGATCCCATTGTTAACCCAAGGCCCACTTGCAAGGATCCCATGGTTAACCCATGACCCACTTGCAAGGATCCTAAGGTTAACCCACGACCCACTTGCAAGGATCCCCCTAGAAAGGATCCCATGTTTAACCCATGACCCACTTGCAAGGATCCCATGGTTAACCCATGACCCACTTGCAAGGATCCCAGGGTTAACACATGAACCACTTGCAAGGATCCCATGGTTAACCCATGACCCACTTGCAATGATCCCATGGTTAACCCAAGACCCACTTGCAAGGATCCCATAGTTAACCCATGATCCACTTGCAAGGATCCCATGGTTAATCCATGACCCACTTGCAAGGATCCCAGGGTTAACACATGAACCATTTGCAAGGATCCCATGGTTAACCCATGACCCACTTGCAAGGATCCCATGGTTAACCCAAGACCCACTTGCAAGGATCCCATAGTTAACCCAAGACACACTTGCAAGGATCCCATGGTTAACCCATGACCCACTTGCAAGGATCCCATGGTTAACCCATGACCCACTTGCAAGGATCCTATGGTCAACCCATGACCCACTTGCAAGGATCCGAAGTTTAACCGATGACCCACTTGCAAGGATCCCCCTAGAAAGGATCCCATGGTTAACCTAAGACCCCCCTGCAAGGATCCAATGGTTAACCCATGACCCACTTGCAAGGATCCCATGGATAACCCTTGACCCCCTAGCATCGATCCCATGGTTAACCAATGACCCACTTGCAAGGATCCCAAGGTTAACCCATGATCCACTTGCAAGGATCCTCCTAGAGAGGATCCCAATGTTAACCCATGACCCCTTTGCAAGGATCCCATGGTTAACACAAGATACACTTGTAAGGATCCCTTGGTTAAGGATCCCATTGTTAACCCAAGGCCCACTTGCAAGGATCCCATGGTTAACCCATGACCCACTTGCAAGGATCCTAAGGTTAACCCATGACCCATGACCCACTTGCAAGGATCCCCCTAGAAAGGATCCCATGTTTAACCCATGACCCACTTGCAAGGATCCCATGGTTAACCCATGACCCACTTGCAAGGATCCCATGGTTAACACATGAACCACTTGCAAGGATCCCGTGGTTAACCCATAACCCACTTGCAATGATCCAATGGTTAACCCAACACCCACTTGCAAGGATCCCATAGTTAACCCAAGACACACTTGCAAGGATCCCATGGTTAACCCATGACCCACTTGCAACGATCCCATGGTTAACCCATGACCCACTTGCAAGGATCCTATGGTCAACCATGACCCACTTGCAAGGATCGAAAGTTTAACCGATGACCCACTTGCAAGGATCCCCCTAGGAAGGTTCCCATGGTTAACCTAAGACCCCCCTGCAAGGATCCAATGGTTAACCCATGACCCACTTGCAAGAATCCCATGGATAACCCTTGACCCCCTTGCATCGATCCCATGGTTAACCAATGACCCACTTGCAAGGATCCTATGGTCTACCCATGACCCACTTGCAAGGATCTGAAGGTTAACCCATGACCCAGTAGCAAGGATCCCATAGTTAACCCATGACCCGCTTGCAAGGATCCCATGGTTAACCCAAGACACACTTGCAAGGATCCCATGGTTAACCCATGACCCACTTGCAATGATCCCATGGTTAACCCACGACCCACTTGCAAGGATCCCATGGTTAACCCATGACCCACTTGCATTGATCCCATGGTTATCCCATGACCCACTTGTAAGGTTCCAATGGTCTACCCATGACCCACTTGCAAGGATCCCATAGTTAACCTATGACCCACTTGCAAGGATCGCATGGTTAACCCAAGACCCACTTGCAAGGATCCCATAGTTAAACCATGACCAGCTTTCAAGGGTCCCATGGTTAACCCATGACCAGCTTGCATGGATCCCATGGTTAACCCATGACCCACTTGCAAGGATCTATGGTCAACCGATAAACCACTTGCAAGGATCCGAAGGTTAACCGATGACCCACTTGCAAGGATCCCCCTCGAAAGGATCCCATGGTTAACCTAAGACTCCCTTGCAAGGATCCCATGGTTAACCCATGAACCACTTGCAAGGATCCCATGTTTAACCCATGACACCCTTGCATGGATCCCACGGTTAACCCGTGACCCCCTTGCAAGGATCCCAATGTTAACCCATGACCCACTTGCAAGGATCCAAAGGTTAACAGATGACCCACTTGAAAGGATCCCTCTAGAAAGGATCCCATGGTTAACCCATGACCCCCTTGCAAGGATCCCATGGTTAAACCAAGACCCACTTACAAGGATCCCACGGTTAACCCATGACCCACTTGCAAGGATCCCATGGTTAACCCATGACCCACTTCCAAGGTTCCCAAGGTTAAACCATGACCCACTTGCAAGGACCCCTTGGTTAACCCATGATCCACTTGCAAAGATCCCTTGGTTAACCCATGACCCACTTCCAAGAATTCTATGGTGAACCCATGACCCACTTACAAGGATCCGAAGTTTAACCGATGGCCCACTTGGAAGGATCCCCCTAGAGAGTATCCCATGGTTAACCTACGACCCCCTTGCAAGGATCCCCCTAGAAAGGATCTCATGGTTAACCTAAGTCCCCCTAGCAAGGATCCCATGGTTAACCCATGACCCACTTGCCCCATGGTTAACCCGTGAACCACTTGCAAGGATCCCATCGTTAACCCATGTCCCACTTGCCAGGATCCCATGGTTAACCCTTGACCCACTTTCAAGGATCCCATCGTTAACCCATGACCCACTTGCAAGGATCCCCCTTGAAAGGATCCCATGACCCCCCTGCAAGGATCCCATGGTTATCCCAAGACCCACTTTCAAGGATCCCATGGTTAACCCATGACCCACTTGCTAGGATCCTATGGTTAACCCATGACCCACTTGCAAGGAACCCAAGGTTAACCCACGAACCACTTCAAGGATCCCCCTAGAAAGGAACCCATGGTTAACCCATGACCCCCTTGCAAGGATCCCATGGTTAACCCATGACCCAATTGCATGGATCCCAAGGTTAACCCATGACCCACTTGCAAGGATCCCCCTAGAAAGGATCCCATGGTTAACCAAGGACCCCCATGCAAGGATCCCATGGTTAACCCATGACCCACTTGCAACGATCCCATGGTTAACCCATGACCCACTTGCAAGGATCCAAAGGTTAACCCATGCCCCACTTGCAAGGATCCCCCAAGAAAGGATGCCATTGTTAACCCATGACCCCCTTGCAAGGATCCCATGGTTAACCCAAGACACACTTGCAAGGATCCCGTGGTTAACCCATGACCCACTTGCAAGGATCCCAAGGTTAACCCATGACCCACTTTCAAGGATCCCCCAAGAAAGGATCCCATGTTTAACCCATGACCCACTTGCAAGGATCCCAAGATTAACCCATGACCCACTTGCAAGGATCCCTTGGTTAACCCATGAACCACTTGTAAGGATCTCATGGTTAACCCAAGACCCACTTGCAAGGATCCCATAGTGAACCCATGACCCGCTTGCAAGGATCCCATGGTTAACCCAAGACACACTTGCAAGGATCCGAAGTTTAACCGATGACCCACTTGTAAGGTTCCCCTAAGAAAGGATCCCATGGTTAACCCATGACCCACTAGCAAGGATCCCATGGTTAACCCTTGAACCGCTTGTAAGGATCCCTTGGATAACCCATGACCCACTTGCATGGATCCCATGGTCTACCCATGACCCACTTGCAAGGATCCGAAGGTTAACCCATGACCAGCTTGCAAGGATGTGGATATATGCTTTGATAGGTACTTTTGTTTTGATGATGAGCAAAAGAGAAATTTCAAGTACAAGGACCAACACGCAAATTCAACTAAAGGATCAAATTGGAAAAAGCATGAAAAGGACTTAAATGCAAAATGCAAAAAGTCAAACAAGCAGTCAAGATGGGCAAAATGGGAATTTCAGTATTTGTATTGCTTGTTTTAGCAGATGTGTGAAAATGGTAAGTGGAGCTTTCAATTTAACAGTGGTCTCACACACACACATTTAACATGTGCTTAAAAGGATTATAACATGTGTTAAAATATGACATTTAATGATGAAAATCAAAATATTTTCAAAACTGGTCTTAAAGTATTTTCAAAATAAATCTTAAAGTTTCAAAGATATTCTTTCTTAATTTTGAAAGTTAATTAAATTTCTTTATAAATAAAATTAACTTTGAAAATACTTTTTTCAGATACAATCTGCTTGACCATCCTTATTTCCAATAAAAATAAAACGGTGCTTTGATTTTCAATGGCCACTGGAATTTCGTCCAGCAATAAATTTGAAATTAATGATAGTAAAATGGTTCTTTTAATTGGCAGAAAAATAGCCCATTTTTCTTTTATATATTTATGAAACCTGGTGCAATATGTGAGCAATTGTTCCAACGTTTAAATATCCTTTCTCCATTTAAAGCAACAATTAGTATTGCTGCACTGTGAATTAATATTAACATTTCCGTTTCAACTAGCATGCATGGATTAGTGCTGCAACGTCCATATCCTTCTCAAATAGCAAAACCTTTTTATTTAGCAATTATTATTTGCAAAACATTGATAGCAAAATATCAGATCATGTATTAACCTTGTGCAACGTTTATATCCTTTTATGGCAATAAATTCTTTCAAGTTTTTAATTGCAAACAAATTTGAATTAAAAGCACATATAATATCATGGCATTAAAAGTGTCACTACAGTAAACTTTGTTTTTAGTGGCAATTATTTAATGGCAATAAATTAATTACCACTAATTCATAAATTAATTTGAAAAATTTGTGGCTAAACAATATTAGCCACTAAAAAAAATACTTAATAACAACACTATTAGACATTTAGACTAAAGCCCACTTCACGTGACACCTCTGTCCGTTTGTCTAACCCCATTTCACTTCACTACCCCCAAACACCCATTCACTAATTTCACAATTTCATCACTTTTCAAAAAATCACCTTCTTCTTCACGTTTCATCTTCTTCTTCGTCGACATCTCGATGTGTTCATCTTCTTCTTCGTCCATACCTCGGCGTGTTCATCATCTTCTTCATCGACACTGGGGTTCATCTTCGTGTTCAGGTTGTTATCTCCTCCCTCCCTTTCTCTCTCTCTCTATCTCACTCTTACTCTTTGCGGTTTTATTCAGATCTGTTGATTTCTCTCTCTCTACGATTTTTTCAGATTCGTTGCTCAATCTTGAATATTCAATTTCAGGAACACACAAATCTTGTCAGGTTTGTTATGTTTAGTGTTGTACTGGCCGAGGTGGTAAGCTCGGCCGCCGAGCTCGGAAGCTTAACTACTTTAACGATACACTTATCTAAAACTCAGCTAACAACCTTACTTTAGATAAGAGATAACTCTTATCAGTGAAAGAGATGGGAGTTGAGCTAAAAGAGATAAGTGATAAGTGATAAGAGATAAACTAGATCCTAGAAAATAGGATCAGTCTACTCCTCTCCTCCTCTATAAAAGGAGGAAGAGTCTAAGAGAGAAAGATCACTTTGGCTAACCCCGGTGAATCTCCCTTAAGCGTATTTGGAAACCAGCCGAATCAAGAGACTACTGAAGAGTCCTTGTTCACCGGTATTCACCATATACAAAATTAAGGGATCGAGATCACTATAGGACCGAGGGTTGAACAGAGAACTACGTTGGCTTTGATTCCCTTTGGGATACGTAGGACCAGAATCCAACATTCTGTCAAGCTATAATCTAAAACAACCTTGGTCTTCACTATCAGTTATACGCACTCCTGCTAGAATCCGGTAAATCGGAATTTGGCAGGAACATTTGGCGCCCACCGTGGGGCCAAGGTAAAACTTTCCCCGGCCGCACAAATAATAAGAAATTCAATTAAAAAGGAGACCCACCGAGAGCCACCTTCGCTCCTAACCGTGTCCTCACCCAAGAATTGTAGATCTGTTAGAGCAATTCTTATTTCCTCTTTCCAATTCTAGGATGAATGGCTCACCGCTGCATCGCTAATAGAGCATATCCGATCTTAGATTCGTGTGCATGAGATGGATGTCACTGTCGAGTTTTAGATCGGCACCACCGCTCACCATGTCAAACTCGGCTCCTCGAGTTTCATCGGCACAATCGACTTTTGGGATCCACAACCAGCCAGGTTTCGCTGGACACAACAAACAGGAATCTCGACATCAGGACGGCGAGATCGCACTGCTCTCAAACTTCGGAGACTCGGCTTCCACCGTCAAAGAGATGACTATGACGCCTCCTCTCTTCCTGGTCTTGTTGTCATTTTAATGTTCAGCTATGGAGTCCACTAGGACAACAAGGGGACGGGGCGTGGAACACTAGCAGCTGGAGCATCAAAACATTGAATATGGATGTGTGCATCTTAAAGCACACCAAATCTTTAACAAAATGCCCAGGTGATATTGTTCTTTAAATCTAGTTTAAATCTAATATGATTTGATATGTTTTGCTCCATGCTTTGATGTTGTGTTATGTAGCATCATATCGTTTATATATTTGAGCAAAGTGATGTTCGGGTGATACACTCCCAGAGTCACAAAAATTACGATTACAAAGTGTTTGACAAAATGCCCAATTATGATGTTCGGGTGATACACTCCCAGGCGTGATGGCAAAATTCTGTCTAGTTTGAAGGCGCCCGAAGAAACTTACCACTGTTTGATTTCATGGCAAAAGTTTCTTGGCAGCATGCAATTAAGAAACACATAGAAAATGCCTAAATCAGAGGCCACAAAATGTCATCAGGTGATATTGTTCTACCTCTTACGTTTTGTTGCACATAAAATATTTATTTATCTATAGTATATATGATTAAATCCAATTTCCCAATTCTGACGTAATTGGTGATGACAAAATGGATAAGCCTAAATTTGAAGATGATGAATAAAATGGTAGCTTAATTTTCGGTCTAAGAGGTTCAGGCCCCTATTAAAATGGATTGATAAGTTGTCTAGATTGCATAAAAGTCCTTGATAATATAGGATTTTGAGCACAAAAGACTTACTTGATGACCTGATCATACCATTAAAGATATAAATGTTGCTACACGTTGACCTGTTTACTCTAGTTTACATGATATATCACTATTTGTACTAGTCTATTTAAAAAAGGCTATTCTCTAGCATGTAGAAAGATAATTATACACTTATTGTGATATCATGAGACATGAGGCAAAAACTTGCACAATGATAAATCTACTACAACTTTAAAGCCATACTCCTTGGCAATTTAAAAATATTTTGAATTTGCAAGTAGAAGTATAGGCTATACGCTTGTCAGGGGATTATACCCCGAGGCTTATAGTAGCTGTGGCAGCTACCTTGCTACATGGCACATACCCTAGTAGATTTACTAATTTAAAAATCAAATACTGTTGATATATCTTGTTTCCAAAGAGCATCATATGAAGAAATATATTTAATATTCCCTTTTTTTTTTAAAAAAAAAAGGGCAGGGCTTATAGAAATATATTTAATGTTTTGTGATCCTTCAATCCCTTCTTTACTGCAAAGAGCTTGCATCAAAAGACGAGCGTAGTTTGTGAGAGGGTTCGTTGCGTGTCACATCTTCCGCAACGAATTTGGATAAACTGAGAAGATCCATTTCAATACATGCCTCGACGAGGGAGGCGCGGCGCTACAACCACAAGATTGCCACCACAGCTTGGTCTCTGAAAACAGAAGATGGCAGCTCGGTCACTACAGCTTGGCCTCGAAGAACAGAAGAAGATATCTTAGAGAGCTCAGCAATAGCAGTTCGACCTCGGTGAACTCGGCCATGACATGTCGGTCAACCCGACGAACTCGGCCTTTGCTTCTCGATCATCGAAGTTCCGGCTCCCTTAAAACTTACAAGTTGAGCTCCGGCTCCCTCAAAGGTCAAAGGTCGAGCTCCGGCTCCCTTAAAGACCACAGATCTAGCTCTGGCCCCTCTCTAGCTAACTAAAAGGAGGACGAGCTCGGACTCTCTCTATTAAAATCTCAGAAGTAGAGTTCGGACTCCCTCTATAACTAAAAAGAGGTCGAGTCAGACTCCCTCTATAAAAAAAGAGGTCGAGCTCAGACTCCTTCTATAAAACCTAAAGAGGTCGACCGAGCTAAAATCGAAATGCCAGGCCTAAACGGCGACTGAGCTAAAATCGAAACGTCGGACCTAAAAAGGTAAACGAATAACCTAAAGTGGTTGACCGAGCTAAAATTGAAAAGTCAGGCCGAAATGGTGCTGACCGAGCTAAAAAGTCGAGGTCGAGCTATGCTCCCTCACGCTAAAAAGTCGAGGTTGAGCATTGCTCCCTCGCACTGAAAAGCTGAGGTCAAGCATCCCTCCCTCACGCTAAAAAGTCAAGGTTGAGCATTGCTCCCTCGCACTGAAAAGCTGAGGTCGAGTATTGCTCCCTCGCACTGAAAAGCTGAGGTCAAGCATCCCTCCCCCACGCTAAAAAGTAGAGGTCGAATATCCCTCCCTCGCACTAAGAATCCGAGGTCGAGTATTGCTCCCTCGCACTGAAAAGCAGAGGTCGAGTATTGCTCCCTCGCACTAAAAAGCCGAGGTCGAGTATTGCTCCCTCGCACTAAAAAGTTGAGGTCGAGCATTGCTTCCTCGCACCACAAATCCGAGGTCTAGTATTGCTCCCTCGCACTGAAAAGTAGAGGTCGAATATCCCTCCTTCACACTAAAAAGCCGAGGTTGAGCTATGCTCCGAGGTCTAGTATTGCTCCCTCGCACGACAAATTCGAGGTCGAGTATTGCTCCCTCGCACTGAAAAGCCGAGGTCGAGTATTGCTCCCTCGCGTTGAAAAGCCGAGGTCAAGCATTGCTCCCTCGCACCACAAAGCCGAGGTCGAGCATTGCTCCCTTGCACAACAAATCCGAGATCGAGTATTGCTCCCTCCCTCGTACTGAAAAGCCGAGGCCGAGCACAACACCTCCTCACAAAAATCCAAGCAATGCTTTGTGAAACAAGGCGGAAACCCAAATAAGACATAGGTTCCGCAGAAAATCTGAGCAGTGCTCGGCCAAGTAAGCTGAAAACCCAAGAAAGACTTGGTTTTGCAAATAACAAATTTCTGAGCAATGCTCCCACGAATCACAATCCAAAGTCCTCGGCACCAAAAAGCGTGTTAAAATATGCGGGTTGACATTTAAGCTCTTTCGCTTTTTCAAAACTCAGAGCTTGGGGGGCTTGTGTACTGGTTAAGTCGGTAAGCTCGACCACCGATCCTACCGAACTAAAGTGTTGGCCGAGAAATAAAGCTCGGCCACCAAACCCAAACAATCAAAGGGAAAGGATTACTAGGCTCGCCCACCGAGCCCACCAAACTCAAGTATTGGCCAAGGTGTAAAGATCGGTCACCAAAATCAAGAGAACAAGGCATTTGATTTAGGCATTTGGCCAACAAACCCACCGCCCTGAGATAGTCACGAACCGAGATGTGAATGACAAAAAGTAGCAAAGTGTTAAGCTCGGCCAATTGAGGCCACCGAGCTCATGAGTTGGCCGAGGTGCAGTATTGGTCACTGAAAGCATGGTAAAAAGGAAAACATAAACCTAAGCCATGAACTCAGATATTTTCAAAAGGCAAGCTCGGCTTCTGTCATGAAAACTTCTTCGCTCTTTTGAGCTCGAAGCTTGGGGGGCTTGTGTACTGGCCGAGGTGGTAAACTCGGCCGCCGAGCTCGGAAGCTTAACTACTTTAACGATACACTTATCTAAAACTCAGCTAACAACCTTACTTTAGATAAGAGATAACTCTTATCAGTGAAAGAGATGGGAGTTGAGCTAAAAGAGATAAGTGATAAGTGATAAGAGATAAACTAGATCCTAGAAAATAGGATCGGTCTACTCCTCTCCTCCTCTATAAAAGGAGGAAGAGTCTAAGAGAGAAAGATTACTTTGGCTAACCCCGGTGAATCTCCCTTAAGCGTATTTGGAAACCAGCCGAATCAAGAGACTACTGAAGAGTCCTTGTTCACCGGTATTCACCATATACAAAATTAAGGGATCGAGATCACTATAGGACCGAGGGTTGAACAGAGAACTACGTTGGCTTTGATTCCCTTTGGGATACGTAGGACCAGAATCCAACATTCTGTCAAGCTATAATCTAAAACAACCTTGGTCTTCACTATCAGTTATACGCACTCCGGCTAGAATCCGGTAAATCGGAATTTGGCAGGAACAAGTGTTGAACCTATTGTATAGTGTAGAGATATTTTTTGGATAATTATGTTTAGTTTTGCCATTCATTCTGGCTAATTCGAATGATGATGGAGGATACTCTTTTGGAAATTTCTCTGTGAAATTTTCGCCATATTGGAGAGAATTAGTTGCAGGAAGTAGTGGTGATTCTATATATGTATATCATCTTGAAGCAAATAAGCTTTCACTTCGAATTTTAGCACGCGCAGTGCATATGAATTATCCTTTATTGGTTAGTCTTGAGCATTATAAAACTAACATAATAATGTCAATGAGTATGTATTGTAATGCCATGTATTGTAGTTCCCACTAACTACATTATTTTGGTGTCTTAATAATTATTGCCATTGCGTGTTGGTGGGTTTAGCACTGTCTTCTCCTTTTCTGAAATTTGGGAACCACCATAACAGAGGAGATGAATTGAAGGAATAAATTACCCTTCTTAAACTTGCCAATTCAATTGTCTTGGCACTTTGCTTTGTTGAATGATCATGACACAGCGTGAGGTGCATGACATTCTGCCTCTCACTGAGTTAACCATAAAATATCTATGTTAATATGACATGCTAACTTCATTCCTAGTATTGCTATTGGAAGTATGAAGACAAGACAGGTGTTGAGAACTTGAGGTGTTCTATGTCTATTTTTCTTTTCTTTTTTTATATATAAGCAATGTTCTGTGTCTGTTTCTGTTTTACTTTTTATATGTAAAAAACAGTTTGTTAGCACATAATATAATATCTAACAAAGTCAATTATTAATTAACTATGTTAGGTCATAGGTGGGATAGAGCCTAAACGAGCAGTAGCTTACATATTAACTCAAACGAAACGTAAAGATGGAAGACCTTTGGATGAGGAGTCTGCAAAAGCAGTGGTAAGTGAGTAATTTCTTCAAAAGAAAAAAATGGAACTTTCTTAGTGTTTTCCTGGACCTAAAAATTATGGGTACTTGTTGTATTCATATATATGCATAAGCTTAAAGCTCCCAATGCACATTTCTTTGCCATCATCATATCATCACCATCTCATATGTCAATATTTCCTGCTCTGCCAACTTGATTAGTTGGAGGATCGATTGAAATCCAAAGCAATGCAATCGTAATGGATAGCAATCCTGACCACACATAAACAATTGTAGGCACCCTTCCTCTCCTACCCATCAATCCTTTAGCAAAAAGGTATATATGTGACAGCACCCAAAAACTAAAGAATAAACTTTCAATGAGCTTATTCCACTGTGGTATCACACCATACACTGTCCTTAAGCACCCCATGATCACAGCCACATTATTGAGGATGATAATTATTAGTGGCATGATGAAAAGAATAGTCCATTTCACAATGTAGAGATCAACATAGATATCATCTACATCTTCACTTGCTGACTTAGAAGTTAACTTGAATGAGATCTCTATGCCTGCTATGACCTTTAGCAAACCTTGTATGACAGCAACAAGGTGAGGAAAGCTATGTTTAGGCCTTGCACTTAAATTGTTACCATGTTCACTTGTAATATGTGTATACATTCCATACAAAATATGCTTTTTGATTATCATTTTTCTTCAAGGCCGTGAGCAACGTATATTGATGAACAGTTCTGGTTTGTGCTTTGTAGACAATTGCGGTGATACCTCAAAGCATTGGGAGTGGTACAGTTTGGTTCCAAAAGGAAGTTTATTATGATGAAAGAACATGAATATGGCATCCTGGTTTGTGGACAAGTTTTATCATGATTCATGATATAATGAGATCATGCACATGGCGTCCTAGTTTGTGTACTCACTAGTAGTTATGTCATGAAACTAATTATGTCTGTTATTGTCGTAGCATGCCAATTAGTAGTGGCTATATATGACTGTTCTAAGGGAGCTGCCCTCATCTCCAATTTCAACTTCATGCTGTACTGCTCTTTTGAAGGCTTATAGCAAGTTTAGCTCTGTTATACAAATTGATTCCACAAGCCTTTCAATGGCATTGAACAAATTGTATTGTGACCATGTAATTACACTAGTTATTATTTGATTCAAAATAACACTAGTCATTAGATTCAAATACTGTTTCAGTTGATGACACTCATGAAATTATTTTTGTTGTGGATTTAATGAAATATATTTTGCTTTCATAAAATGAATTTTAGTATGATTTATTTGAAATGTTTGTATATTATTATTAAGTTTTTTAGGAGCAAATATTATGGTTGCTAAAACTTTTGTTAATCAAATCATACATAATTTAGTGACAAATAATCTTGATATTTAGTGGCAATAGTAATTATTGGGAAAAGTGTGTTAGAACTTTTAACGGCAATAAAAAAAAGGTCGGTAAATGAGCTTATAAGACAATTCAAGAATCATATTTAGTGGCCATTAAAAATGCCGGCAATAATTGCCGCTATAGCTTTTGACTTTTAGCGGCAATTAATTGGGTCTTTACCAGCTTTTTTTATAATTGCCGCTAATGCTTTTAGCGACATTGGATACACCGGCTAATTGATAATTGCCGGTAAAGGTTTTAGCGGCTATTTTTATTGCCGCTAAAGATCATAATAATTGCCGCTAAAAGTGTATTTTGTTGTAGTGTGTGTACCGTTCAAGAATTTTTGAAATGAAAAAGGGGATTGCTCTTGGGTTTATATAATACGTGAGAAGCAAAAGAAAATATAGAAAGAGAGAAAACGTGAAAATATTTTTTATCAAGAGCTTTTGTAGAAAAATTTAGAAATCACTTTGAGCCATCACTTGTTATAACTCTACTATTTCTCTCAGTGCTAAAACTCTGATAATCATTTTTTATACTCTTACACTATCACTTGACCATATTATTTTGAGAGTTCTACACACCATATAGGTGTTGTTATTCTTGTGCTTCAATTTGTTTTTATCTGCACTAATTAGAGTGCTTTATATTGGTAAGAGTCGGATTGACTCAAACCTTCTTTTGATTACTATTCTTACAAGACAGGGTATATCTCTTGGGATATTTTTGAGGCTCTTACACAAGGGATTGTATGTCCTGTGATTTGTGTTAAGGGTTCTCTTCATTGTAATGGTTCTAGCTACGCCTGTTTAAAAGCTAGTGTTTGAGGCTCTTACACAAGGGATCGTATGTCCTGAGATTTGTGTTAAGGGTTCTCTGAATTGTAAAGGTTCTAGTTAATCCTGTTTAAAAACTAGAGTTGATTGAAAACCCTTGGTAGTATTGCCTTGGGGACTGGACGTAGGCCACGTGGTTAGTCTGTGGCCGAACCAGGATATATTGTGGTGTTCATCTTCTTTCCTTATTCTCTTTACTTTATCGCACCTTATTTTATAGCGCCTTAGTTTCAAACAGTTTATTTTTATCAAGCGCTTAAATTCGACAAGAAGATTTTATCCGCTGCAAATTCTGTTTTATATCTTAAAGGGTTTTGATTTTTACCAAAAGATTTCATTTTTATTTAAAACCCAATTACCCCCCTCTTGGGTATGGTTGCCACGGCCAACAAAGGATCCCATGGTTAACCCATGACCCACTTGCAAGTATCCCAAGGTTAACCCATGACCCACTTGCAAGGATCCCCCAAGAAAGGATCCCATATTTAACCCATGACCCACTTGCAATGATCTCATAGTTAACCCATGACCAGCTTGCAAGGATCCCATGGTTAACCCAAGAGGTGCAAGGATCCCATGGTTAACCCATGACCCACTTGCAAGGATCCGAAGTTTAACCGATGACCCACATGCAAGGATCCCCCTAGAAAGGATCCCATGGTTAACCTTAGACCCCCTTGCAAGGGTCCAATGGTTAACCCATGAACCACTTGCAAGGATCCCATGGTTAACCCATGACCCCCTTGCATCGATCCCATGGTTATCCCATGACCCACTTGCAAGGTTCCTATGGTCTACCCATGACCCACTTGCAAGGATCCCAAAGTTAACCTATGACCCACTTGCAAGGATCGCATGGTTAACCCAAGACCCACTTGCAAGGATCCCATAGTTAAACCATGACCAGCTTGCAAGGATCCCATGGTTAACCCATGACCAGCTTGCAAGGATCCCATGGTTAACCCATGACCCACTTGCAAGGATCTATGGTCAACCCATGACCCACTTGCAAGGATCCGAAGGTTAACCGATGACCCACTTGCAAGGATCCCCCTCGAAAGGATCCCATGGTTAACCTAAGACTCCCTTGCAAGGATCCCATGGTTAACCCATGACCCACTTGCAAGGATCCCATGGTTAACACATGAACCACTTGCAAGGATCCCATGTTTAACCCATGACACCCTTGCATGGATCCCACGGTTAACCCGTGACCCCCTTGCAAGGATCCCAATGTTAACCCATGACCCACATTGCAAGGATCCAAAGGTTAACAGATGACCCACTTGAAAGGATCCCATGGTTAACCCATGACCCCCTTGCAAGGATCCCATGGTTAAACCAAGACCCACTTGCAAGGATCCCACGGTTAACCCATGACCCACTTGCAAGGATCCCATGGTTAACCCATGACCCACTTGTAAGGATCCCAAGGTTAAACCATGACCCACTTGCAAGGATCCCTTGGTTAACCCATGATCCACTTGCAAGGATTCTATGGTCAACCCATGACCCACTTGCAAGGATCCGAAGTTTAACCGATGACCCACTTGCAAGGATCCCCCTAGAAAGGATCCCATGGTTAACCTAAGACCCCCTTGCAAGGATCCCCCTAGAAAGGATCCCATGGTTAACCTAAGACCCCCTAGCAAGGATCCCATGGTTAACCCATGACCCACTTGCCCCATGGTTCACCTACGACCCCTTTGCATGGATCCGATGGTTAACCGATGACCCACTTGCAAGGATCCCCCTAGAAAGGATCCCATGGTTAACCTAGGACCGCTTGCCAGGATCCCATGGTTAACCCATGTCCCACTTGCCAGGATCCCATGGCAAACCCTTAAACCACTTTCAAGGATCCTAAGGTTAACCCATGACCCAATTGCAAGGATCCCCCTAGAAAGGATACCGTGACCCCCTTGCAAGGATCCCACGGTTATCCCACCACCCACTTGCTAGGATCCCACGGTTAATCCCACGACCCACTTCAAGGATACCCTAAAAAGGAACCCATGGTTAACCCATGACCCCCTTGCAAGGATCCCATGGTTAACCCATGACCCAATTGCATGGATCCTAAGGTTAAGCCACGACCCACTTGCAAGGATCCTATGATCAACCCATGACCCACTTGCAAGGATCCGAAGTTTAACCGAATGACCCACAGGCAAGGATCCACCTAGAAAGGATCCTATGGTTAACCTTACACCCCCTTGCAAGGGTCCAATGGTTAACACATGAACCACTTGGAAGGATCCCATGGATAAGCCATGACCCTCCTTGCATCGATCCCATGGTTATCCCATGACCCACATGCAAGGTTCCTTTGGTCTACCCATGACCCACTTGCAAGGTTCCTGTGGTCTACCCATGACCCACTTGCAAGGATCCCATAGTTAACCTATGACCAGCTTGCAAGGATCCCATTGTTAACCCTTGACCTGCTTGCAAGGATCCCATGGTTAACCCATGACCCACTTGCAAGGATCCCATAGTTAACCCTTGACCTGCTTGCAAGGATCCCATGGTTAACCCATGACCCACTTGCAAGGATCTATGGTCAACCCATGACCCACTTGCAAGGATCCGAAGGTTAACCGATGACCCACTTGCAAGGATCCCCCTCGAAAGGATCCCATGGTTAACCTAAGACTCCCTTTCCAAGGATCCCATGGTTAACCCATGACCCACTTGCAAGGATCCCATGGTTAACCCATGAACCACTTGCAAGGATCCCATGTTTAACCCATGACACCCTTGCATGGATCCCACGGTTAACCCGTGACCCCCTTGCAAGGATCCAATGTTAACCCATGACCCACTTGCAAGGATCGAAAGATTAACAGATGACCCACTTGAAAGGATCCCTCTAGAAAGGATCCAATGGTTAACCCATGACCCCCTTGCAAGGATCCCATGGTTAAACCAAGACCCACTAGCAAGGATCCCACGGTTAACCTATGACCCACTTGCAAGGATCCCTTGGTTAACCCGTGACCCCCTTGCAAGGATCCCAACGTTAACCCATGACCCACTTGCAAGGATCCAAAGGTTAACAGATGACCCACTTGAAAGGATCCCTCTAGAAAGGATCCTATGGTTAACCCATGACCCCCTTGCAAGGATCCCATGGTTAAACCAAGACCCACTTGCAAGGATCCCACGGTTAACCTATGACCCACTTGCAAGGATCCAATGGTTAACCCATGACCCACTTGCAAGGATCCCATGGTTAACCCATGAACCACTTGCAAGGATCCCATGGTTAACCCATGACCCCCTTGCATCGATCCCATGGTTATCCCATGACCCACTTGCAAGGTTCCTATGGTCTACCCATGACCCACTTGCAAGGATCCCAAAGTTAACCTATGACTCTCTTGCAAGAATCCCATGGTTAACCCAAGACCTACTTGCAAGGATCCCATAGTTAACCCAT